>JAODUP010000339.1:207500-287500 GCA_025642065.1 Paralvinella palmiformis | reverse complement strand
GATATCTGATTTCTGTCATAAAGTTTGAGGATTAAAAATAATAATGAATACTCCACCACTACAGATAACCAGACAAAATAGACTGATTATTAAACAAAATACTTGTTTAAGCAGTTTGTTAAGGCGTGAAATGTGATGATATATTACGTGTCCCAGGTCTCTCTCTCTCTCTCTCTCTCTCTCTCTCTCTCTCTCTCATTCCAGGGAGGTTCAGTGTTTGTAACTTTTGAAGATAAGTGTCATGGGCACATTGGATTTGACCTCTGAGGTCATCCGATGTCGCAGGAGGACAAAACAAGACATAAATTGGGAAACAAAATTCATGTTGCACGGAAGCTGCTTGCCCCGGAACAAGCATTAAATAAACAGGCCTCAGGGAAAACTGAGTTCTTTATTTATCTGGCAACGCTGGGTATCCCACTGCTATATATATATATATATATATATATATATATATATAAAGGTTGAAACTTAGCAGTCGCCCAATGGCCCAAAGTGACCTTTATTTGGCTTGAACAACCATGTTATCCAGAAAGGTCTCCCTTCATACGACTAAGAAATCGGAACATAAATTCCAGTAATCGTGATCTAGTGGCCACCTATATTATTACAATGTAAACCCTTTATAATATATATATGATCTAGGTGTCTGTACACCTTAAAGCTTTGACCCGATTGGTTTGGTTTTGTTGTTCGGGGAGAATCCCCTGGCTGTCGCTTAATCAGCACAGCCTCTATGTTGGAGTGGTTGAGAAATCTCCTCCCCCACCACTCACAGGGGAGCAGTACGGAAAGATGGAGCCGAAATACCCTGAGGGTGGTCACTGCCAGAGTGTTTTTACGTCCTCAGGGGGTTTTTAACGTCCCCCTTTATTTTAAATAATTCAGTGGAGACGGCAGCGCCATTTAACGTGGTCAGCCACCCACGATGTAGTGAGCCGAGAATTTAATCCCCGGAAAAGTTTCGACCTCTTACGGGGTTCGAACCTGTGACCGTTGGCACCAAGTGCCGGGTGCTTAACCGCTAGGCCACCGGAGCTCACTGACCCGATTCACGGTATTTGGGTCACCTTTATACTACACCGATTCACTTCACCGGCTAAAATCTTGTTGTAAAAGGTTGTTTGATTTGTAAATCTGTACGGCTCATTGGATAATACCTTTGACCTTTTTCGACTCAAGCGCGCGCGCACACACAGACACACACACAGAGAGACAGACAGACACACACACACACACACACAGCATGATAATTCACGGCACAATTTCTATCATTATATAACAGGTCACTCAATAAACTGGTTTAGACTAGAAAATAAATATACAAAATGTAATAATACAGATATAGTCAACTTCAATAGTTCCGTTTTCGTAAGACGAGATAAAATTGCAGATAATATTGAAACCGATATTCATGTATTGATATATAGAATACCGGAGATGTATTATTTATTACTGGTACTTATTTTCGCGGATCAATAATAGAGGACATACTGAAGCATTAAATAATCTTTAAGATATTTATATTGAATGATATATTCTTTTTTTAGACAGTGGTGAATATTAATAATATGTATAATACAGACAAATGTTAAGAGTGATATCTAAATTAGAGTTTCACGTGAAAGAAGGTCTACTGACGGATCACGGTGGCAGGAATATTTGTTATTTATAATATCTCCCCATGCACATTATTTTCAGCGGGTTTGAGATATTTTTGGAGTAATGACATATTACTGATCGCCAAATAACTGACCGTAGGTCATCGAAATTATCAGCACCATTTCTTCGACATGAATATTAATAAATGTGGTTCTGCAAAATTACAATAAAAAATAAACCAGTCCCCAAAAAATATAATCAGTTTCTATACTAAATGAAACATTTGATGAAATGAGCAACGAATCGCTGGAATACTTGTCACTTGAGGATGTCAATAGAAAGTGTCAACCTCATCGTATCATTTCAGTTGATAGTGTCAGCTGTGACGGACTTCAAGACTACTCATATATTCACTCATGATCTATTTTATTAATGATATCATGCCAGTAAAATATAAATAATAGATATGTTATGTAAAAAATTATTGTTTTGGAAATTTTGACAATATTATTTTTATATATTTATATATATATATATATATATATATATATATTATTATTATTATTATTATTATTATTATTATTATTATTATTATTATTGTTATTAGATGTGTATCAATAGTTGTAAAACTGATCATACTAGTATACACTGGCTATATACTTGAATTATCCCTGGCACGCAAGTGTGTGCGGTGTGTGTGTGTGTGTTATATTAATTTTATATTTTATAGAAGTTACAGCAATTAAAAGATAATTATAAATAGTCTTAAAACTTTCACGTTATCACTTGGATATATTACTCTCAGATGTGAAGATTGTAGGTGAATTAGTTTTTCACAACGATCTAGGTTGAACATTACAAATTTCAGCATGGAATAACTACTTATCTGGGTTAAGTCCCCCAATGAATTATCCAGATCTTGAGCTCACGATTCTTGATCGTATGCGTCAGTAACTTATCATTCACTGCTAACTCACACTTGGTTTTCCAGCCAAAGTAGCATTTACTGCAAATTATAGAACATAATCCGACGAGCGAATAAAAATAAACAGAAAGATGACAATCTTGAAGTAATATAACAACACCTGAGTTAGTGACATTTACAACAACATTAATTAATTACAGTTTATATCTAGTATAACTAGTTAGGTGACTACAGTAAAGGTGTGTAATGTATAATATGAGCGAAAGGTGTGAAAAAAAACCCATTAATTAAACTGATTGTACAGTGGGAAAGAGAATTGTCACGTGATCTGACGTCACTGAGCACAAGGATTGTGTAACCGTTTCGAATCAGACCTAGTCAGGTCAAAGTTTAATATAATACAATATAATATTCGCTTAATACTGCTGGAAGGTATCACAATGGTAGCTCATCTTGAAATAAAGTAACCTATTCTATAACACGAACAATGTAATCCGATCAGCTTTTATTTGGGCTTCTCGTAGCACTCCTTTTATCCAGAACTGGGTCATAGGACGAATTAGTCATTAATTAGTCTACAGCTGGATGAATATATTTTTTTTTAATATAAAATATTCTATAATATTTGTTATTTTTCACACGTGACGGAATGTATTACGAATGAAACTTGTCGTCTTATCTTACTGGAGTCTGTTATCATATGGTATAAGAAAATGATGGATACACGTAGGAAATATGATTAATAATATAACCACGAATATTAATAATAAAACGTGTTGGATGTTGATGATAGTAAATAAAACACACAAAACACATGCCACGAGATGGCATTTAGTTTAATAATGTAGTACACATAAATATCAAGAAATGGCAACTACCTAAAGTATGAGTACAATACATTAACGTAAATGGCTTCAGTACACATGTACTTGTTATATCCACACAACCATTGCGGATTATATTCCATGAAAGGTCAATCGGTAATCTCCAGGCTCATCCATGACACTAAAACGAAAGAAGCCTCGGTATTATGAGGTCATTATTGTAGATTACCATCTGGTATCAGGATCATCAAGGTCAGTGGAGCGAGGAAACATACCAATCTACGGCTGGTGATCTACTTAAATCGCAATCTACGTGATCTGCTGAGATGGAATGGGAAAGATGGTTGTTTGACTATAGAGGAAAGGGATACATCCACACCTACTCACCCGTCACGCACGCACGCGCGCTCATATACACACGCACTTACTTTATCATGAACGCACCTGGACCAAAGTTGACCTCAAAAGCCATCAGGATCAATCTGAAACCAACTAGGTCTAGTAAAAGTATTGCCGAATGTGATATGCTGGTCTAATGTCGCTGTTGAACTGTGGTGCTTAACGGACGATGTGTACACGAACCAGGAACAGAGGAAAGTGAGTGAGTGGTTGGGTGAGTGATCGAGCTAGTGAGCGATCGAGCGAGCGAGCGAGTGAGTGACAAAATATCAGCCAATTCTAAGACTGTCAATCACAAATGGCTACCCTACCTGAGCTATATACTTCTTTTATCAACGTCGTCGAATGAGTTCGTAAACAATATATTGACTGCTTCCAAATCTGTGATCCGGGTTCCCTAATAAGCCGCCTGTTACATTTCTTGAGGCAAAATCTCGGTCATCTGTCATCTAGTATGCAGACAACTTTTTATCAGCTCTCTCGGTAGCGGGATTTCCTCATTTTAACCATCATCTCATGGACACGCAAAGTCTTCTTCTACATCAATGGTACATACTCTCTTTGATTAAATAAATATATAATATTCAAATAAGAACGCGAGAGAAAAAGATTATTTCTTTCTGCGACAAACAAATCTGTTTGTACCGAGAGAGACATTTCTCGGCTTCATCCAACTATTTAATTATATCACGAGATTAAATAAAATTATTTCTCTCCCTATTTTTGTTTTGTTTGTTGAGTGAAATTCAGCCTTTGATCTATACGAATCGGAACAGATCTTTTGAACATCTAAGTAAGGTGTACAATGCGGAAAATAGACGTCCCTGGATATTAGCCGCAATTTGTTGGGTTTACCTTCCGTCCCCCTCCCCATTTATCCTTTGGGATACCTGGATTACGTTCTGCAGACAATAAAACTGTCTCCAGAGAACCATAATAGCCATCAGGTTGTTAGTCATGTATCTATCAATAATAAGTAACCTCCAAACTAACTACAGTCAGTAATATAATAAATAAAATGTTATTAGTTTTGTTTACCTTTGGAATTACAGATTTTTTGTGTCAAAACATACCATGTTATAGTTATGATTTATTATAATATCACTAACAATCATAGGTGTATTTTTAATCCAAGGAGAGACGGCAATAAAAGGATTCACTATGCTCTTCCCCCCCCCCTCTCTTAGTGTATGAGTGTGTGTGTGTGTGAGTACGAGTGAGCGTGTGATTAAAATTGCTATTAAATACGATTCATTATATATATATATATATATAGATATATATATATATATATATATATATATATATATATATTGCTACAGTTACTTTGTATAATCAGGTAATATGTGTATTACCTGAAATTTTCAGGTAATGTGTATTAAATCTCAGTTAACAATAAATGTATTACCTGATTATAAACACACACACACAAACACACACAAATTTCCATTCACATATATCGATCGATATATATATATATATATATATATATATATATATATATATATATATATATATATCCATCAACTAACATTTCATATATGGGATCATCTAAGGCTAATCTCGGATATCATCTATCAGTATCAGATCATAGCTAGTACAGACAATGGTATCATCATATCCATCCTTTGTAATATCCGACAATCCATAAAAGTACATTTTTAATACGAGACTGATGTGACCTAGTAGCTGAGAAGATGGGTGACGGTAAGATAATGATAACACAACAAGATAGGATGATATATGGGGGGGGGGGTCGGAAGACAATACGATGAATGTCCGTAGAGTGGTCATTTGAGACACTTGAGCAGGATACCTGTATCCGGAATGATGGTTCTAATAATGGTTACTACTAAGATGAGTGAGTCAGCCAACGAACGAGCGAGTCGATGGGTGATAGAGTGAGTGAGTGAGTGAGTGAGTGAGTGAGGCTTAATGATATATCGACAAGAAGAGGTCATTTAATGTCACCTCCCTTAAATAGTCACCACTTATGAGATGTAGGACATAATAAGATACTAGTAAACACGAAGTCACATAGTGTCACGATAATAATAATAATAATAATAATAATAATACTTATTATTATTATTATTATATTCTTTATTAATGTTATTATTCCAAGCAATGAAAGTTTTGTAATTTATTTACTGGAAGAGAGAGGTTCGAGTTAGCCTCTAAACATCACTATTTTTTAAAGCGTCTTCCAGTGTCAAACAATCTTTTTAAGTTACCATGGTGATGAATGCATACGTAGCCACTGAACCAAAACTTGTTGTCTTTTGAACAAGCTGTATTATCACGTGGTACAACATTATAATCAGCAAAAACGCCACGATAACTGGATGTTGTTATGTATTGAGCTAAAACACGACAAAGGAACATTAGAAGCCAAAACTCGGACAAATTTAATAACTGGTTCTCTTGTCGGATATAAACACCTCTAGATGTGTTTATGGAGCTAAACAAAAACGAAGGCCATGTACAGCTGGAATGTTATATATATATATATATATATATATATATATATATATATATATATAGTCAGAATTCGTTAATCCGACAATGTTTGTCACATGATAATATGTCGGATAAACGCGAATGTCGGAATATCGAGTCCGTGACATAGCGGTATGTAACAAACATAATATGCAACATCCATTGGAATCACAATGACACTTATAATCTGCTGGTGTATTTATTTATTTTTAACATTTATGACAGAAGATGACCAGAATAAAAATCCAACATAAAGGCCTTTTTAGCGGAATTAGTTGACAGATGTCACACTTCTGGACAGCAGAAATATCAAGACGACGGCGTTTTCCCACTAGACATATTGCTCTGTTATTATTTCAACAGCCATAGAAGTGAATCTGATAGCAAGTAACTTTACCTCCGAATTGCAATAACCAATATCCAATAACCGTGCGCAATGGTACGGAATGGCATTGAAGCCATTGATCATTTTGATGTTTCTTAATTACATACATTATAAAGAAATACTCGTGTCACTTTGTCCATCAGATTAATTCATGATCTCATTATTGGAAAAATCATACATTTGTGTTTGTAATTAGCCATGAATGATTATGATCGGCTATGAGATAGCCATAGGCAATGGAAGCATCGTGTGTCGACGTGTATGGTCAATGAAGATTGTAATTGGTAACGATATAGCAATTATCACGGGCGGGCAGGCTAATTAACCATTACTGACAACATGTCGGTGTGTCTTGCATGACTGAACTAGCGGAAATATTTGGCAACATTTTCATTAAAAAGTCACATTCTGTCACATTCTGAAGTGTCGGAGTCGGAACGCTGAACGCGATTTTTCAGGATTAAAGAGTCATTTATAATGGAGCTAAATCCGTCATAGACAATAATGTGTCGGAAGGTTTATTTGTCGTATAAACGATGTCCGGATTAACGGATTCTGACTGTATATATATATATATATATATATAGGTGTGTGTGTGTGTGTGTGTGTGTGTGTGTGTGTGTGTGTGTGTGTGTGTGTGTGTGTGTGTGTGTGTGTGTGTGTGTGTGTGTGTGTGTGTGTGTGTGAGAGAGAGAGAGAGTCTATAAATCGACATTTTCATGATGTGTCATCCTTTCTTCTTATTGCTGAGATCCTTTGTATTATACATGTATGTCGGCTGCAAAAAGTATACACAATATGTGTTTTTGTGTACATGTAGGTTATTTACCTGTACAAAAGAAAGTACCAGTCCATAGTACAGCAGATTGGGACTAATATTTGAATCACGTTTAGGAAATAAGATAACTCACTGATCATTCGATGTACATCTTCAGTTTTAAGTGGCGTATCTGTTTATCAGAACTGACATGTTGGGTAAGGTTGGGTAATATGAGCATTTGGATGATATGAGTATGTTGGTAATATGAGCATGTGGGTAATATTAGTATGTGAGCGACCTTCAAGTATCTCAAATGGGAAGATGTGTGCTTCCACCTGGCGTGTCTCCACAAGGACAGGTTTATTTGGGGTAATTTTCACGAAGTTCAATTAAATGATAATATGTTATTCCGGGCCTCCAAAACTGTATCACATGCGTGTATCATATTGAAAATCTGTGTAGTGAACGATAAAAATTATTTATTGTATGTTTTTTCTCTAATTTTAGCAAAATACTAGTGCATGTGCCTTCCGTGTAATATGAGCTACTTGGATTTGGGTAATATGAGCATATACTCATATTACCTATGAGTGGTTAATATTAGATTTATGTAGTAAATGTTTACAATGCTTAAAACAAGGGTCATTTCCTACAATATATGGCCCCTATATGTGGCAAGTATTTAATATATTTATATATTTTTATCTCTTTACTTCCTTACTAGAAAACAGTAACTGATTATGACATTTCTGAAAAACCTTAAAAGAACAAGAAATGAAGCTTGGCCAATTTAAGTCTCTATATATGGAAAATTATGCTATATAAGGCTAACAATAAATGCTCAGATTTATTGTATGGCCGTTTGTATCATTGTAAATTCAATATTTTGGGAGCTATTTTTTATGTTTCAGAAGATGCCGCAGTTTATGAAGCAGCATATCCGTGGCAAATGGACACACGAAGCTATCTGCGTAGCCGTGAGAGATGTAGAGATGTACAAAACGTCAGAGAGACAAGCTATCACTGAAAATGGTGTTTCCCGGCAGACATTTAGACGCTACTCGACGAAACTGCACAATAGGCATAGCCCACGAGTTAATAAATCTCCCCCGGGGCGTTTAACGGTTCTCAGAGCTGATCAACAGGAGGAACTTATCATGGATGTGGAAAATAGAATGTGTGGCCTAAACTTGGTTGATGTACGTCAGCTCGTATTCCAGTATTACGAATTGAACAACATCAAACATCCATTCAACAAGCTAACAAAGATGGTGGGTGTGGATTGGATGAGGGCCTTCCTCGATAGAAACCGTGATATTGCTCTGCGAACTCCTGAAGCAACGTCCATACAATGTGCAATTGGTTTCAACAGAGTAAATGTATGTGGCTTTTATGACCGCCTGTAAAGTATAACCTTCAGTGACAACACGAGGCTTATTACCCCCATCACAAATGTATAATGTCGATGAATCTGGCTACACTAAATGTCACAAACCAACTAATTTTTGGCAAGGAAAGGCAAGAAAGGTGTTTCTGCCCTTACCAGCGATGAACGGTGGTGGGGGGGGGGTGACAACAGTTGCTTGTACATCGGTCACTGGTGCATTCATACGACCGATGACAATATTGCCTGGGGTTAGCTTTCTGTCGGAGATGATTAATAAGGCACCAACAAGTGCAATACAATAGGAAGAGCCACAAAATCAGGTTGGATCAACCTCGAAATATTCGATGAATGATTTCATCACTTTGTGCGACAAGTTCAACCAACTCATCGTGTGTAATAATGTTTGCTGAATCTGGACGGTCACAGCAGTCACACAAAGCATTTGGAACACATCCGCAAAGCAAGAGAGAGGAATGTCACAATTGTCTCCCTACCTTATCACTGTACCCACAAATTGCAGCTGTTAGACGTAGCTCTGTTCAAAAGCCTGACTAATTACTATAACGTTGAGGTGCAAGCATGGCTCCGAAATCATCCTGGTCGATCAGTTTCCGAGAGAAATGTGGCAGAGATCTTTGAGATTGCTTATGACAAAGCTGCAACAGTCAAGTATGCAATTAGTAGATTCAGAAAGAGTGGGATACATCCCTTTAATCCACACATCCGTACAGACGAAATACTTCATGATATGCAAATGATATGCAAATTAGATCAAATGCTTAATTTAAAAAGTTACCGGATATTTTAAGAAACATATCCAACTTGTTCACGACTTCTAAATGTGCACATAATATTCATTTAAGGCTATGTTTGTGAATTATAGCTACGTGATGACAATGACCATGTATTATTCCAGGTTAGATACGTCTCTATGATGTTGGTGTATATGTAATTATATTTGGTGACATATTCTGTGTATACGAAGATATTAGGAGATGAGAAATGGATGTTAATCAGTACTGTGTATCTATATATTAATATTGCCACATTAAGTTATGCTTCCGTGATTAACTTCGTGATGATATTGTTTTCGAAAATCGTGATATTAATTCTAACCGTAAATATATCAATTATTTGTCAAATGGTGGAGGTTTAAGAGTATTTTCACATACACTTTACACATTATCAATAGCCGCTGCTACAAGTTCATAGTAACACATTTAACAAAATTGGCTCATATTACTCAACTTCACCTTTTATCGCGTTTAGACAGAAAATCCCAAGACAGTGTTTTGATTTCCTGTTCCATGGCTGACATCGTTGCGCGTGAACGCACACACGCGCGCGCGCACATACACACACACACTGGGACGAAGACACTTTTATTACTCGGATGACGTCAGCTTTGTCACCTACAATCGGCAGATGGCGCTACTCTATATATTGGTTTTATTTTAACAAATAAGTATATTATTTCAATCATAACAGGATGTCTTTGGGGAAGAAAAAGTTGAAATAGGATTGTGTTTTAGTCTATTTTTTTTTTTTTGGGGGGGGTTCTCAGAGAGATTTAAGACACCCGAATAGAGGTTGGGATCGAGTGGTTTTATGATGTCAAGTGGATTTTACCACTGTTAATGGCAAGGTTGTTAATGTCAGCCAGGGATTTTGTCACTAGTTAGGAAAAAGGGCTTCCGGATCTGGTTAATGAATGAGACGATGCACGTGACTTCCGCTGTTTGGGATAAACCGGTGTCGGGGTCAGGGCCGTATTATCCATGAGGTTGTGTATAAACAGTGGCACAAGTAATGCCAACATTCACTAATCAGGGATGCCAGATATAGATTCGTAATTGGGGAATAATTGAGAGCCCATGGTAATCAACTTGGATTCGGTTAAGTACACAGTGCTTAGTCTGTTTCAAATGGAGTGGCTTCTCAGTTACAGAATCAATAATGGACAATATTATAAATGACAATTTGATTGAGCAGCCAATCAGGTGACAAATTGGTATACATACAGCAATTATTTGGTCCTAAAACGGATCCCTGTGGTACACCAAAATGAAGATCTACATCTAGGGATGTCTTATTCGCCACCGAAGGACACTTTCAAACAATAGAAAACGTAATTTTTGAAAAAACTTTTTATGATTTTCATATGTTTATTATAATTCTGACAAATTATATGAATGTGGGTAGTGAATGGCAAAAGCGCTGAAGCGTTAATAGGATTTCATATGACAAAACGACTTTATTAGAATTTATTTAAGATGAGGCGGTTTTATTAAGTTCGTCTCCTTATATAATAATAATAATAATAATAATAATAATAATAATAATAATAATAATAATAATAATAATAATAACAACAACATAGATATAACAAAGCATTCTTGGTGATATTAGCCATTAAGAGGTACTGGACAGTAAAGTCTCACAATAAGACTTTATCCGAGACCTAGTTATCAATGCTAAACGGTGGATATTTTTACTTGTTTTTTAAATGATTCACACAGATAGATTTACACAAATTTGTTACAATCCGAGTGGCATCACTCTATATTCGTTACAGTATTCCATACGAGATTAAAAAAGGCATGGTCTACCCAGAGAGCTTAAATATAGAAAGGCGTTACTCTTGCTGCGCCATGTTGAATTTTGAACCAGTGGCGCCTCCAGCGACCGGAGGTATTTCTCAGATAAACAAAGCTCTCTGGTTGTCCACATGTGATCGTGTACATGTGTGCGCATGTTTGAAATGAATTGCCAATACTAGTACTATATGTTACATGATCACATACTCTTTTATTAATTAACACTTTAATTGTGCACACATGATATCGAAGGAAACGAAGCTCTGAAACTGTAAATAAATAATTAAGTGATTTCACAGCCCAGTCACTTAATTAATTCATAGCCTACAATTTGCGATTATTTGACAGCTGATCAGAAAATAATTGAACGTGGTTTAGGTCGTTTCACAGCTTTGTGTGTGGAAGCTTTTTTAATGGTTTGGTTTTGGTTTTGTTGTTCGGGGAGAATCCCCAGGCTGTCGCTTAATCAGCACAGCCTCTATGTTGGAAGTTTTTATAATGAAAACAGTTAGGTATATATGAGGTAAATGCATACAAACATACTTTCATCATGTCAGTTTATCATAGTCCCTAAATATTTATTTATTTGGATATAGACATATAATGATATAAACAGCTATTATAACGCAACCATAACACAATTCACCATATATCCACTATGTCCGTTTATCATATATTAATTTTTTTTAAATTAAGTTAATTTAAAGTCTACACCTCAATAATATAGACCATGCAATATAGGCCTGCCAGCTGAGAACAAAGAATATACATGGAATATTAACAATATTTATGTTTGCGTTAACATGTTAGAGATAGAGAAATTAGTACTTTCATACAATAAGCGGCATCAAATCTCTTGTGCCACGGGTTCATCTATAGTTACAATCAGTCATTATTGTATCAAATGGACGGAATAACCCAAATTGCTTCCAGCTCTAAACAACCACTACTACAAAAATATGACATTTAGTCCAGATCAGTGAACTGTTTAAAGTTAGACAGAATATACACAGAGATGTAATAGACACATGCATTGACTACTGTAACAGATAACACCAGTAAATCTGTAACCAAGAGATTGGCCTGTTTACATGGTATCTCATCATCATAGAACTTCAAGGACTGAAACAGAACAATACCTTGTAAAATAATGACTTGAACCAAGTGCATACAAAACACATGTTTTCCTTTTTTTCAAGTTGGTTAAAGAATTTGATTTAATATGCATTTAAGTTATGAAGAGAAGTATACCAATTAAAGCACATTAGCTGAACATTCAAGTACTAATTCAGGTGCTGCTAATCTTTTTTTTGTATTAAGATAAGAAATGGGCTGACAAATTTCATGGGTTTGATGCCTTGTTTCTTATTTAATTAATTTTATAATACCAATTTTCACCATTAATAGTTATAAATATTAATTACCATCACAGCTGACCCTGTCTCCTGTATAGGTCTCGTATCTGTTAATACATTCCTCTTTGATTTAAGTGGATGCATGCCGTGAATTTGGTACATCAAAAATAGTTGGAATAGCATTCATGAATTCCGTTTCAGCGAAATGCATATCATATATATTCTACATATAGTATTCAAGTAATTTAAATCTTTCCTCATCATATATCTGAATGACAACAATTAATAAAACCATCTTTTACTTCTGTCAATAGAAAAAATAACAAAATGAATGTTTCTACCACTAGTTGAGGTATTTAATAATTCATTTCATAACATATAAATTATAAATAGAAGTCCATATATATCAATATAAGTACCAATTGCTTATGTTTAAAAATAAATATGGATGCAGGCGATAATGTAAACACTCAGCTACTTATAATTATATTATTAACAATAATAAAGTAAAATATACCTCCCGCCCATAACATCTTCAGTGGCTCCAGTACATGTAACTGTAAGCTTATGTATATCTTACATACCCATTTTGTGATTAATAGGTTGATATTGTTCAATAAAATTAAATCAGATTTTGTCTGAAACAAATATAGATCTAGATAGATCCTGCTTGGGCCTACTGCTTGGGTCATGTCAAGTAGGGGCGTGTCTACTTCAAATTGTTATACTTATTTTTAAATATCTTTTATTAAGTTTATTTTTAAAAAGCCAGATCATATCAAAATTTTTACACTAGCTTTCATTTCCTTTCGGGGATGTCTTTATTTGTGCATACTTTTTCTGTTACTGCAGCCGAAAGCGGCGCAGAATGAACCAGTGCCATTAGGCGCCATGTTAACGAAGGGAGCTGTCCGTGACAATCTACCTCCGGTCGCTAGGGCCCTGGCGCTCCATGAATTCAAAATGGCGCCCCATGTTAAAACGCGAAGTAACACGTCTTGTTATAAATAGTCTTTGGTCTACTGAAGCAAATGTGTGTTTTGTTGTGTGTATCAAAGAAATAGGCAGCTATAAATACTGATTTAACTAGCTCTTTCATATTAATACAAATATTCGAAGTAGCTTGGATATGTGAAAGGTAAGGCACTGGCAAATCTTCGAAATTAATCGGGTGTAAGTGTCCTAAATATGTCAATAAACTACTATTTCTATGTTTGTAATCAATATATATTTGACAGAACATATTATTATTATTATTATTATTACAATATTTATATCGCGCCCATTTTCATTCTAAAGCTCTGTATATAATAAATATGCTCATGCACACAAAAGCAAATATCAAAGGGTACGTACAATACGTAGACTGTATGTACTACGTACGAAGATGATGTTAATCACACAAAAATCGTATTATTCCATTTCTCTTTTTTTGCCTTCCTCGCATGCGCTAAATAAACATGGCGTTTGAGTGTATCACGTTTTGTGTCCCCTGTATTTTAGACGATTTCTATATTACATCCACGAGCTCCGCTCCCCTAAATGAGGCGTTCCTATGGCACAGTGGTTGGAGAGCTGCAATTCGCCAGATGAGGGTTCGAATCCACACAAGTTGCCCGTGTTCGTGGGATATTTCTCTCTTCAGCGGCCACTCGTCCACATGTCCAGTCTCGAGGTTTAACTAAACCACTCACTCAGTCTTCGCTTAAACTCCATTTATTTGCCAACTGTTCTTGTTCATGACACATCAACGCACTTTTCCTTCATCATACCCCATACGTTTTACTGATTGATTTTCCTCCTTCCTTCCCGCGTCTCCGTTAATTACAACACCTCTCAACAGCCTCGTATGTTATCCAGATGCGAATACCAACTCCCCATAATGACGCAAACATATCACGTCAAATGTTAGAGTATCATCGGATTAAATGGACGATCTAGAATGTAAATTAATTACGAGAGACGAGAACCGAGATAAACAAGACTACATCGAGTAAAGACGAACTCAGGTGTACGTTTATATTGTCCTACTTCTGCCCAAACAATTGTAAACAGCCTGAAGCCGATTTGACGCGAATGAATAAATGCTTTATTGGCAGTTGATCAGAAATGTAAAATTAACCATACATGATAGGTTAAATGGGAAATGAGAAACGTGAGTCGGGTGTCAACAGACATAGCCAGGTCGGCATTTGAACCTAGCTGCTACAGTTCCTTGGCTAATCGCGCGCTACCAGTGAAGCCATGGAGAGGCTCAAGTAGTTCAGGAAAAATACAAAACCAGGCATCACCCATCAAACTGTTCTGTGCATCTTTCATTTTAACTTATTTATTTTATTTTATTTATGTATGTTGTAAATGTGTGCGAGTTTATATATATATATATATATATATATATATCAGACGGGTCCTATTGGTGTTCTTCAGCCACAACATAGACCTTCATACACTTGACATGTCCAGGCCTCGTGCCACAGCTGTCATTTCTATCTGCCATCCTAAGGGTGTTGGTGCCTCGTCGACGGTACAGCAATCAGACTAGTTTATAACATAATATAGCGATAATTAGCCCCCTGTAGGCCGTCACTCCGTCGTACCGACCGGTCTCCATTCGCCGACATAACGGGCCTCATCAGGTCGTACGTCAGTTGGTGACACAACCAGAGAGTGCCCACAGATTGCTGCCGTCTTGGTCAATCTACTCGTCGTAAGATGTCGGTGATTGTGTGGGCCGTAGATGAATACATGGTTGTGGTACGTGTCGGTGGCCGCTTTCCGATGGCCGGCGATTAGTTTCGCCATTATGGCCACATCGTACCCAATCTGTGTCGATTACGTCACCTGTTTATTATTATCAGACGACGGCCGTGTTTTTTTTCCCTGAAGGTCTGCTAGACAGGCATGCTTACAGACAGATAGATAGATACCCAACTGACAGACAGACAGACATATAGTTTGATAGAATCATTACAGTTCAGTGGATGGAAGAATGAATAAATGGATGAACAGATGAATATTTGTTAGAAATGGACTAAGAAAAGATATTCAAATAAGTGTAATAATAATAATAATAATAGACAGATTTACAGAGAGACATGTTATATATATATATATATATATATATATTCTTCTCTCTCTCTCTCTCTCTTATATATATATATATATATATATATATATATATATATATTAGATAAAGTCCTATATTGCCATAAATAAATAATTTCCTCCCTGTCATATACAGTTTGAGTCAAGAAGCTTCATTACTGTAAGTTACGATTTTATACCAGAATGGATTACGACTCTGATGTAACACGACCAGAGCGCCATCTATTAGGCCTAATCATCTAAAATGGGAATGTAACTACTTCCGGTACTGAGTTCAACTGGTTGTTAACTCTCGATGTAAATTTTTTAAACCAATTATCTCGTACTACTCGTTTTGTCTTATTGTCTAGATCTAGCATTGCTAGTCTAAGGTCTTAATCTTTGGTTTAAAAGAAGGGTTTTTTGCTAATAGCATTATGTGAGTTCAGGGCTTACGATCACCCATCTACTCCATCCTCTTAAATATCTTAAGAGGTGCTCGAGAGGAGGCGACACTATATGACCTTTGGTACCGATGTGTCTCTAAAACCTACCCGTTCAATTGTCATAGACCAGTACGCTCTGTCGCCATCTTCAACTGCCCGACAAGTATATCATTTCTACTTGCCAGTCATATGCTCATAACACACAATAATCAATCTCGGCTGGCCGGTTAAGCCACTCATCCATTACTGGATCAACCACTCAACATATTAATGGTCAGTGTGGGAAAATGATGGACTTGAAACAAGATCCTCTTATATTCTAATCATCCACTCTACTAATTGAAAAACCATCACCCCTGTTTTTTTTTTCTTTGTTTGTAGCCGGATATCACTCACTCACTCAATCAATCAATCAATCAATCAATCAATCAACCTATTGAACATATGAACAAACAAACAAAAAAACACAAACAATCAATCATACTGTATGCAGAATGACAACATATCAGTAATTTAGTTGATTGTTTACATGTGATATAAGTCGTATACTTCCTGATGTTGAGAGTCGACTGTCATAACAATGAGAGTTACTTCAACATTACTAATTATGTAATTATATTTCATATAATAATCACATAAATGTAATGAGTTATTACTGACCGATGACAATATGATTACTTAACATATAAGAATAAGGTGGACCAATGTTTAGCGTTTTGTGCAATTTTTGTGGAAAATGTAGGAAGCGCCGCAATATCTGGAAACACTAATAACTGTCCTTATCGAAATATAGGGTTTTTCTGGGGATTTCCTTGTTTGATTGATTAGCCCATAAAGTAAGATACTGCGCTTTCAGCGAAGGTAGCTGTAGTATTCACATTTGGAGATTTAAATTTTCTCAAATATTTACGTAGGAATTTAATTCAGGGTTCTAAAAATGCTCCATAGATTATTCTTATGGATTTATCCACAATTAACCACTTATTTACAGTGTACATTGTTAAGTAATACAATTGTTGTCACCCATATTGCTGCATCATAAAACTCGATGTGAGCACTCCAGAATAAGCAACCATCAATGAGTGAGCAACGCTGTGCATGTTATTTCTAGCCCGTATACAATGGTTCTGTTGTTGAACTGGCTTGTGCTAGTTGTTGATCTCGTGTTAAGTACAACTGCTAAATACAAACCATATAATTATATGGGTAATCCCGATGCCGCTTCATCGAACAATAGTCGGCCAAACGTTTGCCATAAGACATGGTTAATAACCACCGAAGCGATTGCGTTCTTATACGCGCAAACATTTTAAATTTGGTGAACTACATCCCGCAGTGACGTCATAGATGGAAATTCCTTATCCGTCTCGTGAGTGGCTGGATTTCGAATCCCTAAATGGAGCGTATCCTTATTCGAACATCAAAACGGAGAAGTACAAAGAATGACGCCTACAGAATCCTAACGTTAGCCATTTTCTTCTGGATACCGTCTACCATAACGGTAAATACGGAGTCCTGGCTTTGAACAGTAGTAGCGTGATTGGCCACAGATCTATAGCATCTGGGTTCAAATCCCGGTCGGGCTATGTCAGAAGGATGTTTCATCTTTAACCTCGCCTCATTACCTTTGGGGTCGCTTGGCCCATTTAGCCTACATTGTGCACAAAGGTGTCCGTAAAACAGCAACATTTACATTTAACATTTACCTGGCTTTATACAATCATCTCTATTTGACTATTGTTTTACAGACAATATTATGTCATAAAGCCTATAAGCTTCTCTGAAGACGATTAAATATAGAAGAAGTATCGAGTTAGGATTCCATATATCTACAGATGTGGCATGCGGACACGGAAAGTAATGCCTGGATACATGCCTTTCGCCTGATTCGATGCGAGAGGAACGTAAATCTGTATTACTCAGTCCGTTCTCAATTAGAGAGTACCAAGCCAGATCTACCCCTTCCCCCCGGCGAGGAATCTCTGTTCTGACTAATGGTACAACAAACGTGTAACGTGCGTAACATAGTTTAAATATTGGTTTCAGAAAGGCGATGTACGAAAATGACTAATTATGTTTTAGTTCAGTTTTTCTTATTCGAAACCTCCGTCTAATTACTTCAGCTTCTAAGGTATGGAGACCTTTACATCTGAAATACATTATTTGTTAAAGGGATAGCCCACCTTCATATCAAAATTTCAGGACTAATACAGCTATGTTCATAAATATAATAAATTATGTCAAAATGTGTTAACAATCACCCACACATAAAATAATCCAGTTCAAAGTGCTGATTAGTCGCCATTTTGAAGCTAGACAGAGACCGGAAGCTCCTGTATATTGACGTCACTTGAACACAGCAATTTGACCGGAAGTCTGTAGAGCCCATACAAAAGCATGTAATAATTGTGAGCAAATAATTATTCCAGAACAAAATGCAATTATCTTGTTAAAATTGCATCATGAATGACATACAACCATATCATTTTGAGCCGGAAGGAACCTTAGAAGAGGAAGATGATTACAAATGGCCGAGATATTAACGCTCAAGAGAAACTATAATCTGCGTCAGTCTAGAGAGGGCCCATGTGACGTCAGAGCATTTGAGTTTTCTCCTTCCCGCCTTCGACTCTGCCTTCCGGTGCAGCCGTAATGACGGCCCTCCAGTAATTTGAATTATTTCCTTATATCTATTATATCAGGTATAGTCCGTCATTATTATTGTGAAATGCTTGGTTACTGTTCTAAGCATTACATATTTAAGAAATATTTTCTGATGGTGGACTGTCCCTTTAAGTACCTTACAGACGTTGTCTTATTTTATACACATCAGCCTACTTCTGGCGGCAAGAACAAACGAGGAAATACTATTTGAGACTGAACTAATCTTTCGTCACGATATTAAAGATGATGACGACGACGACGATGATGATGATGATGATAATGAGTAGAGTTTATAAACATGTGTATAAGCATTTTCACGTCATGGTAACAATGACGTTTATGCCGTGGCAATAACAAAGATAATGATGATGAATGTACGCACGCAAAAAAACAACACATGCAGGCATCTCTATGGCCTAACCGATAGTGCGGTTGGCCACAGACCTATAGCATCTAAGATCAAATCCAGATCGGGCTATGTCTGAAGGTTATTTCGTCTTTCGTTTCGCTACATTACCTTTGTAGGACGCTGATTTAGGTCTACAAAATTGGTCGTAAAACACCAACATTTTCACAACACACACACACACACACACATATATATATATATATATATATATATCACACACACACATTTTCGTGCGGAGGGGTTGATGAACCATGCAAGGTATGACCTAGAGTACATGATAATAACCTCCCAAAATCAATATCCGCAAAAATAACCCTTGATCCAGATACATTCCACTACGAAACGATATCTGGTCTGGTGGCTATAGTGACCATAGCAAAAAGCCCGTATGTTAACTTACAATTGACCGGATTTACATGTTAATGCCATCACCGTGTAGAGTGATGATCCAGTACGACAGCCATAATTAGTTACCGATGGGCTTACATTCGGTCCGGATTCAGCAGATGTGCGGCTTTGATGTCAAGGTCGTGACTCGACACGAGAATCCAGTTTACTCCATTCAAAGTGAAGGACCCAATTTCCGGCGACCACTTCCCGAACTGGATTAGCATCAGCGAACGCGGCCGACTCCGGTAAATAGACTAGAAGAAATGGACACGGGGGGGGGGTTCTGGATTCTGGACGTGGAAGGGAGGCTACAAAACAAATAATGATAGCTAGTTATCGGTTCTGTTTAGTTGCCCTTTAATGGGCGAATTGACCGTGTGCCAGTGGCTCGATGGCTGAGTAAGAAAGAATGGCTGATTGCGATTTCGGAATGTGGGTTCGAACCCGTTTGAAATCTAATTTCTACCAGACGGCGAATCGACGATTACAGTACGGTGGCACTAATGAATCAACCATTAGTAGCTTACACCGAGTGAGGAAAAAAATCAATTGGACAACGAAGGTTGATAGTAGGGAGCACATTAACCCGGTTCTTCTTCTGACAGGACTCGTTTGATCCAGATTGATTAAAGCCGAATGACGCTGTATTTAATTGTTTGTTTTAATTTCGTCTCAGAATTCGTCTAATTTAAGTCTCTAAAGCCGATGGACTAATGGCACCGCTCAGGGAACTAGGATGATCGAATTAAACCCTTTTATTGAAAGGATGAATGGAAGGGGGAGGGGGCAGGCCCTTTTCTGCCAACCAAATAATAATGGCCGAAATGGCAGTTATTTTACGTGGCTTTGCTTCTTTAAATGAGGGAGACGCGTATGGTCTGTTATTTACTGCTTCACCACGAGGACTAATTCTAAATAAATTTAGAATTTACAATATGGAGAAAACCTTGCCAGTTCCTTGGTGGGATGAAAATCTCCCCCTCCCCCCACACTATAGTGCAACGGCCGGGATTGGAACTACCGACCTCCCGCACATCATGACCATGAATAAGAAATTCCTACGCTCTTATTCACTAGGCCATAGAAACATATCGGGAAAATGAGATAATTAGATAGAACGACGTACACACATACTCATGTAACAGTGGTATTTGACCCCATTATCTGGACGTCCGAATCGCAATACGCTAGCCGACCTATTTAATTAAGAATGAACCACCCCAAACAACAACCGACATTGGGATTCGAACACACGACGCCATACGCACACCACGAACTGTTCTGTACCCCCCCCCCCCAATGTCCACGTCATACCACGTTAAGTAACGTCGTGCCCTCGACGTCATATGTGGGTGGAAGATGTTAATGATTAATTAGTTTACAAAGAAATGGCTTCAATTGTAAACGAGGTGATAATAAAAAGTCGATACCCGCGTAAACAACAGCCCTAGTGTAAACATTGGTGACAAAACGAGTAAGCTTTAATTGTATGTCGAATAAACGTACACCAATTACACGGAAATGATAACGCTTCGTTTGGTGCATATTATATAAGACTTCGTTCACTACCACCTGAGTTCGGCGTGGGCATATCTGAAGGGTGTTTCATCTTCGACTTCGTTTCATTACCTTCGGAGGTCGCCCGGCCCATTTAGCCTAATACGTGCACAAAGTGGCCGTAAAACATCGATCATCATCAACTCATGGCCGATGACTAATAGTCAAGCCGGACGCTTAGTAAAAGGATTGATTTACCTAACACGGTATTTAATCAAATGAGCTAAAGATTTAAAAATAACAATGTAATGAATCACGTTTGCTAGTTTTCATTCCAATACTTTGTATAATAAACCTATAGTGTGGAACATACACGATATACTTAGAAATGTGAAAACGACGTGTACGGTATACATGACTTATTGTAAAATGTTGTTTCAAAATGAGATTCATGGTGGCACATTCATCCATTGAAGAACCCCCCCTCGTGGGTTCACGGTTTAGAGTTGGTCTATTGCATCGACTTGCATGTCGATAGGAAAGGGATGATTACAGTGTCCAGATTGTATTCCGACGTCTCGTTTTCCCGGCCACGAAAGATGGATGGATGTTTAACGACACATCGGCACAATTTAGGCCATTCATTATTTATAAAAAGTTAATAAGCCGGATTACTGGCGTCGATAAAAGTTATGCATAAGCTAAGATGGAAAGTTGTAAATTGTTAAGTATAAATGGTAAATATGTAAACAATGTATAGGTGTATAGACGTATAAGGTTGTTAAAAAGATAAAATCATATTCTTAATCTAAGAAAAGGGTGTTTAATTTTGTAAAAGTTGGTGAATAATGACTAGAATTGACTAGAGATAATTCCCAACCACGAAATATTCCGTTAATCCGATATTCCGACAGATGTTTAAATCCGACCGTTTCGTCTCAAACAAGACCAACTTTGGGAGATGAAATCGGCGTCAAACTGCCATTCATGTGTCATTGACCTGACGAGACTACACACCGACGGAAATTTAAATTTGTTTTCGCCAAATCTCTTCCCAAAATAGAGAGAGAGAGCTCTATCTGCTATGGTATAAATGTGAGGTCTGTTTAATCCTTGAAACACTCTGTCGAACACAGGTATATCTGGGATCTGATTCGAATCATTCGAACCCTAACCTGCAGGTTTTGTGCCGCGGTGCACTGACCACTGTGCTATTGGTCAATATCTATTAAGTAAAACTAGGGTATAATCATGCATAAAGTACTTTAAACTGATTAGACTTTAAAATGTTTGAAATGTTTTATATTTTACGGCCACGTCTGTGCACATGGCGGGAAAAGTGGATCGAGCGACCTCCAAACGTAATCGATCGAAAAGAAAGAACAAATGCACTTCAGATACGACCACGACGAGAGTTGAACTCAGATAGTGATTTGTGGGCCAATCGCGCTACCAATTAGACCAACGAGGCCCTCTTTAAACTGATGCGCCAAAATTTAAACTTACGTTTATATACGCCGTTTATCCTGCACCCGCCCTCTAGCGGGGCGAGTTAGAACTTGATCGTAGGAACACTGGGCTCATGGAATACCGGGGGACGCCTCCGTGGTCTAGCTGGTAGTGCCTTGGACCACAAATCACTACCACCCGAGTTCGAATTTCGGCGTGGGCATATCTAAAGGGTGTTTCATCTCTGACTTCGCTTCATTACCATTGGAGGTCGCGCAGCCCATTTAGCCTACCATGTGCACAAAAGTGGCCGTAAAACATCATCATCTTCATCATCATCATCATCTCATGGAATACCGGGTTGTTAGAACATTGGCATGTAGATCCCATATTCTAGAACAAACTGTTGGAACATAGAGCTGTCTTCTGGATCAGCAGCAGAGTAGGTTTGTTGGAACAGTAACAACTGTACGTACGATTCACGATCCCCGATCAGAGAGACGTCATTAAAATGGCACATCTTCAATAACACGGGTCAGTGTCCGCGTTTTCATCTACGTTGAACATGATTATCAACCGGGTAACCGAATTGTAATTTGAATAGAAAAAAAAATCTGTGACTCAAGGATCGCGTTTCGCGATCCGGATAACCGGAGGCGTACGAGGTGAAGACTGCCTCCAGGCTATAGCAGTTTAGAACTCATCTAATTGTGGTGTAATGGGAGTGAATGCGGTGAGTCGGAACAAAACACTATCAGGCTCTGATTAAAAAAGTGACAAGGCACTATAAGATAAATAATAGTATTTGTGATAGTTATATGGTAACTCATAGCAACACCATTAGGGTTCTTGTCATCAATGGATTTTTTTTAATATACGGCATAAAATATTCAGTTTTAGAATAAATACAATCGATACAACGTCGGACAGGAAGTCTTGGTATGTGTACATCATAAAATAGTAACTATGGACTGATGAACAATGAGATGACATCTATTAATATAGTATTGCCAGTAATTAAAACAAAACCCAGTAACTACTTCATTCAGCAAACTGTTCTCTCGTACATATAATTTTCATGCAAATATTTAAAAAAAATATATCCATACTAAAAAGGACACACACACGTGGACGGGTGCGCGCGCGCACACACACAGACACACATCTAATTTCAGACACACAACCACACACAAACACAAAATCAGCTCTTATAATATATGTATCACTCGGCAACTTCAATTTCCATCTTAATGTTCAGATCTGGAAAGTAACATAAAGAAGGGTAAATATCAACATATAACATATTAACATGACAGCCTGGTAACACTACCTGGTAATAGATTAATGATATAAATATTATTAAATGGGTAAGGAATCCGCGTCATTAGTTAACGCAGTGATGCTAGACACTGTCAGAATATTACAACACGATGGAACATATTAATATGGTTTAAAATTACGCATCAAAATCAAAATAACCAAGAGAATCCTTTCTCCCCTTTTCTTTGCACAGACAGACAGACAGACAGACAGACAGACAGACAGACAGACAGACAGACCGGAAAGACAGACAGACAGACAGACAGACAGACAGACAGACAGACACAGAGCAGATTGTCAAGGCCCTATAGTCTAATAAGTAGCCTAACCTTTTTACCTACTGGTATGTTTAAGGCTCATTAACATTCACATCAGTGAAGGCATAGCTTTATGTATATTTATGTATAAAATTATGTATGTATAGATGTATGTATGCGTAGATTTGTGGAGGAACACATTTTTGTGCATGTTTGGGTGTTGATGCTCTGAGCCAGCGCCATTATATATATATATATATATATATATATATATATTCTAAAATATACACTAGGTGTCAGTGCAGGCTTAAATATCTGGCCCACAGACACCTCACCCCACATTAAAGAGTCAAACAACTGTCTTACATACCACAAGAGTGTGTTAAAAGGTACCTAATCATCATAGTTCTGCTTCAGTACAATACCCCTATTTCCAATAGTTACCATAAAACTAGGAATGCATATTAATTTGTATTGGAAATATGTATTTGAGATTAATTAAAATCACAAAACCACACACACACACCCGCATGCACACACACATTCCTGGTTTATTATGTTAAATATCATCATTAAAAGTTACCAATTAGTACTTCTTTTTTCATTATCAAAAGGAAAAAGGTCATTCATCCAAACAGGATCATGTTCCATGAAACATATTTCCAAACTACATCATAACACACACACACACACACACACACACATATATATATATATATATATATATATTTATAATCAATAATGACATTACATCATTATCTTATAACTATAATATCAAATAAGACCTAATTACCCTGATGTGAGAAGTAATCTGGATCTTTTGTAGGATTTGTTGTTGTTGTTGAATGAACGACATTAGCACCAGAAAAGTCCAGCCTAACTAGACCTGTGGCTGTACTCACTATGATACCTGAGCCAGTGTCATAAGGTAACAAATATACACAGTTTAACTGAAATGAAAAATGATAATTAATAAATAACAATAAATATAAAAATAGGTTGGTAAATAATTTAAAATAGTAAATAGTCAACTCTGTAGCTGTGTGTATGTGTGTGTGTGTGTGTCGAGAGAGATGCACTCTAAAATACATAAAAAAATCTCAGGACTAGTCTATTATACATGGACACGTTATGACCTTTTTTTTTTTTTTTTTCTTCAAATAATGAATCATAACGTTATCATAGATACCTGTTCGTCTAACGTAAAACCACCGAGACTTTTTAACTTAGAACCTTCTAGCTTCCACAATACCAAATGTTCCTCTTTATCTTCCGTACACCATGTCACACATTTGGTTCTTTCTTTATTCACTAGATGGCAGTTTGGATACTTCCCAAGTGAAACTTCATCCAGTAAGAAGGCTGAAAATATGTAACATTATTAAAGGGCATTGATTTAAAGGTGGCGTAAGTGAAAAGATTAATTATGATAATACAAGAACAGACACATATGTTATGTTTCATTATATCTTAGGAATTGATAATGTAGTAATTAATTCAGTTTATGAAGCTGCTGTTCTAGTTTCAAATGAATCGTAGATTTTAATCCTTCGTACTTGTTTCTTTTTATATGCAGCCTTTTCAGTAGGGTATAGAGTAGACGACCCTGTGGTGGCCTATAAAAACATTGCGACACCATTGCTGTGGTGTTGCTGGATGGAGGCCGAGAGGGCTGGGAAGGGCTGGGGTAGTGGTAGTCACACTAACACAGTAGTGGCCCTTCTCTATTGGAATGGGGGGGGGGTTATGACGCTCTATCCCGAAAAACATATAAAAATGGAGTGTTTGATGCATTCTAGGACACTTTTTCCTGCCAATAAAATAGGCGATGAGGGACTGTAAAATAGATTACGTATACCATCGGACGTCAGCTGTTACTGAAAAGGCTGTATAAGGTGGTAACACACACACACACATACACACACATACATACTTACAGATACATACACACACATACACACCTGATCCAGTTCCAGTTAGCACCATCAGTTGTAACAACTTTTCCTTTCCAAGTCGTAATAAAGTCAACTTGTAGTCAAATTCCTTTGTTGGGCTTCTGTTTAAACTGCTTTTGTAGTTACCTGTCAGAAAAAATAACACAACACTATCACATAACAAACAGTCACACAAATAAATCTTGTTTGAAATAATATAACATGTTATATATATATATATATATATATATATATACTACTACTACTACTATTTATAAAAGAACAAATTTCTTACCTGATTCCAAATCAAACACAGCTACTGATTGTGATGCCTTTCCATGACCTTCTGCTTTTGTCAGATCAGTTACAACAATTATGTATTTATCATCTTGTGTATTGTGTATTGTGATAACCTGTGAACTTTCTGGCTGTGTCTGGTCACAAAGTCCTATAGTATGTTGACCCAGGTCAGTCTGCCATGCTATTGTACCACTGGGTACACACCAACAACACAAGTATCTTTGACTGTGTACGGCTATTAAATAACCTCCAATGAGCTAGATGATTAAAATACTATTATTAGTAATGTGACTAGTTTGTATACATGTTAATATATATATATATATATATATATATATATATATTTAAAATAGTATATGTACAAAATATTAACAACATATACATACATAAGCCTATATATACTCATAAGGTTCCAGTCTTTCACAGTTAGTTAAAACAAAACTCATCAATCCATCCCTTCAAAATGAGTGAGTCAATGAATGAGTGAGTGAGTGACTGAGTGAGTGAGTTAGTGAGGCAAAACAATATACCAGCAGAAGAAGGTAATATTTGGAGTCACTTTGATGTATTGACCTCCTACAACATCCAAGATGACAAGGTTGTATAATTCTAAACAATTTATCAAGCACACTGGTGTCAGTGTATTTTGAACGCTATGCAGCAAACATTCAGCTTATGGCTTCCAATCCAGCTCACGTCTGTGTCTATGGGATTTGTTTACCTTGACCAATGCTCATGGGGCATATATCCCCCCCGTGTGAGACTAGTGCTGAAGTTAAACAACTCGACTGAACTCAATTAAAATGAGTTGATATGACATGATAATCTCTATGTCATATTTAGAACTGAAGTTTAGTATTTTTGTGTTCCCATGTTTTTGTTTGTATTTTAAATACCTTCCTTCCAGCATGTATACATGCTCCGGTTTCATAGTCAATGCGCATGGAGCATTGTGCTACCCGAGTATATGCCCGAAGTGTGAATGGCAACAAGACTAAATAAAGCGCTCATCTGCTTGCTTATTCCTGGCTAATTAGACCACTGATGTGCATATGATACAAGGATCAGTACACTGTGATTTGCTAAAGTTAACTCTCCAGAAATGTGGTATATTTAAATCTATTTGCAGATAATATATAACAATCTCAGAACAGGAATTTACAAATGCCATTATGATTGCCATACAATGACCTTGGCACTAAATTAAATATTCAGGAATCAGTGAATGAATGAAAGAGCAAGTAAACCTGTAAATGGCTTGCTTAACCTTCAGTTTTGTCACAATTTGGACAAATACATAAGGGACTATCTAACATTAAAAGTAGGAAACATGATGTAGTAAACCTAATAAAGTTAAATGCTGTTTTCAAATTCTATCTTATTATTTTGACACAAAAAAGACACTCTCGACAAATTGATATTAAACTGAGTGTCAACATACCTTAAGATTGCTGAAGTTGAAGTTGCCAATCAAACATACCTTAAGATTGCTGAAGTTGAAGTTGCCAATCAAACATACCTTAAGATTGCTGAAGTTGAAGTTGCCAATCAAAACTGGCTCAGTCTGTGGTTTTAGAGTTAAGGTTACTTCACCTTTCTCAATATCATACAAACAAAGATTTCCTGAACTACTTTCAGCTATTACACCTAAAAAGATATTACTGTCTACATTATAACATAACATAACATAACATGAGACAGCGAAATAAAGGGGACAACTTTTCACACACACACACACACAGAGAGAGAGAGAGAGAGAGAGAGAAGAGGGAGAGAATTTAATACATCAAACTTACATTTTATATCTGCTAGAACCACAACAGTAGCACCCATTTTGATTGTTTCAAGCCCATTGTAAGTCATTTCAGGTTTGAATGTCTTGCCGCTGATATCCAGGGTATAAAGAGGTGATCCATCTTTGCCAACATCTGTGAAGAGCAACTTATCCATTGAGATCACTTCCTGTATGTAAACAGTTTGCCAAGGTGGAAAGAACCTCCGGACACATTGCAGATGGTCGAGATCCCAGATGGTGACACACTGCGTGAATTGCCGCGATGCGATGTCTGGATCGACCCCATTCTGAGTGACCAGCAAGTAACGCTCACTGGGCATTTGAAAGAATCGGGTCGTTATGTCATCAGTGAATGCTACATGTTCCAAGTCCTGGGTCCAGTAATTTTTGACATCCTCAGTAGTGAGCATTCCCTTTATGTCAGCAGCATCCTGATCAAAGTGATCTGCGAAAGTATCCAGAATTGACACAAAGCTGTTCATTGATGCTCTTGACTGTACAGTTACCTTGCCACTGAACTCTGAGACATCTGGTGAGAAGGAATGCATCATTTTATCCCAAATACGAATGATGTTGTCTTCACCTAATGTGATCACATGACGATTGTTGCACGAGATCACCTTTCGTACAGTACACGGATGAGGAAAACGGATTTTCCGTTCCCCTGTTTTTCTATTCAAGGTTCCAACATAATCCTTCCTGGTGAAGTAATCTAAACCCTCCTTTGATGAGTAAGAAATATCTAGTATCCTATTTCTGCAATAGCCAGATATCTTAGTTGTAATGTTACCCGAATCCAGACACATTAAGTACACATCATTCACCTGGCCACTGCAAATGATAGCTTGCTTCTGATCCGGAATTAGACATATAGCGCTGATCATCTCTCTGTGTCTGGAAACTTTAGCTGGTCGTTCAAATGCCACATGCTTCTTAACGATCAGCGTTTTTGCATCTTTCAGTGAAACTATCCAAACAAAGTTTGAATAACGTGCCACAAAAATGACATAGCCCTTACAGGACTGGATTAACATCAACCTGCCAGCTTCCTTGCTCTCGAGTTCGAGATCGTTATCACAAGACGTGATATAGTTTAAGGTGTCATAGTGTAAGGTGATTACCTTCTTCTGCGTCACTAGAACCACAACTAGTGAACCTTTGTTTGGCTGACAGACAGTTAGAGGCAGGTTCGTCTGACTGCAAAAATAAGCATAATGCAATAGTATTCATAATGCTCCGAGTACACTTTCTTATTATGTAGATGATGCTCAAATTTATATTAGATTATATAAGGATATATAGTCGTAAGAATAAAAGAAAATTCCAGTACATCCGAAGTTTTTAAATACTGGTAAAAAAAAAAATAGGTTAAGCTGATTTGAAAAGTGGGAACTATTTACTGATATATAGTACATCGTAAACTCATGTACGTTGTACAGTATAATACTGTATTTTATGTACAAGGCAGAAGGTAATTATTTTATTCATTGTTTTATAACAGCATGATAAAATAATGGAAAACAAATGTCAGTAGAAAATTTGAGTTGCTGACTAAATGTATTTAAAATAACAAAAGCTGCCAGCAGACAAGAATGAAAAATAGGTAGGATAGATAGGCATTTCTGTACGATGAGTGAATGACCAAATGAAAAATAAATTATATGTTCACTGATATATGCAAAAACTCAACATTAACTACATTCAGTCATTTCATGAAACACAAAATCTTTTACATCATAAACTGGGTTTATATTTTAAATATCCATATTCGAATCAGCAATAACACATTCACAACTATTTGTATTCAAGTAATTTACAAGTTAAATCATCTAATAAAAATGCGTTTAATTCAGTGATTGGCCTTCGGTCAAAACATGTGCAAAACTAACATACAAAATTTGCTTGGAGTAATATCCCTAAATATTTTTTAGTAAATGGTGTGTTTTAATATTGGTGGCTAAATGCATCACCCTCCAGATCTCTCTGGCTGGAATCTAACTCTGACCAATATAAATAATATTAGAATGTGTTTACCACATCATCATGAAGCTAAAGTCGACCTGGTTCATATTTTTAAATACAAAGTGTAAACAAATGTAAATAATTTTTTCCTTCAGATATTTGTTGGCTTGCTGTAATTAAATTCATTCGTTTGCATAAGATATTTAATTACATTTATTTTTCTGAATGCCCTCGGCACAAAGAAAGGATAAATTGTGGAGATAAAAAAGCTAAAAACGTTTTGCATATTATCATACACGATGTTAAAAAAGTAACTTTACCGAATAGTCTACAAATTTGAAATGCATCATAATCAATTCTAGTGAAGTTATGTCATATAATCAAGTCAGATTGAATGTCAGACAGACATACTTAACACCACCAACATTATCCCTTTTCAGGATACTGGTTCCTACGGCAACATCAATGACATAGACAGATCCTTGTATAGTACTAGCTACTAGTCTGGAGTCATCGGGGTAGAGACTAATATACATAATGTCGCTGTCTATTAGACAAGACATCAACACCTCACCAGAACAAACATCCGAGATCTTCACCGTGTTATCATCGGCACCTAGACATGACGATATGAGAAATAAAACGTGATAAAGTAACCAAAACATTATGAGTACCCGAAACTAGAGACACAAAGAGACCATTTTCTCAACTTAGTCACTCAACTGAGATGCTAATCTCATTGCTGTAAGTGATTTGAGATGAATAATTCTTTAAATGGTGATTAACAATAACAATAATGTTTTTCTTGTTTTTTTAAATTTTTAATGAGAAAACAGGCAACTTATCTCCTGCCATCTCTGAAACATCGTAACACACAAACCTGTTATGAGAATATTGCCCTTCGACGTCACAGTCAGCGTATTAATTGTTTCATGATGAGCTGACAGGTTGTGAAGTAGCTGTCCTCCTGGCTTTATAAGACATGCTGTATGAGGCACAATGACTGATATGGATGATTGGCGTGCTTGAGATAACAAACCCAGAAGATTCTATAACACAACAATATCAGTGATTAGTAAAACAGCAGAATAACTAAGACACAATTTTATTTAAATAGGAGAAATAGTCAAAGAAAATATTTTTAAATAAAATGCTAAAACTATTACAATAACATAATTCATAGCAAAATTTCATATATGTAAACAACAATAGTTAAAGAAGATTATGACAGGTTTATTTATTTTTAATTCTGTAAGCATAGTTTCTGGACCTGGTATTTCAGATTCTGGTAAAGAATAACTTTTTCCAACATCTCGACCAAAGTTGCAACCATAGGGATGCTATCGTTGTCTAGCTGCTTAGCCGAGAGCATCTCTTTTGCTTGGGATAGAACTCTCTCATTGGCTGCTACATTGATGTGCAATCGACCAATAAGCTGCCCTGCCAGCTCCTTGGGATGTCTTTGTATTGCATGTCGTGACAACTGCAGGGTTTCCAGGACGATGGCAATGTCTTCATCTGTTGGAAAAGCCATCTGTGCCATTTTTAGATCTTGCAGAACGGAACTGTCAAAGATAGATTGTTAACTCGTTAATCATCCAGAGAAAAGCCTATACACTCCAGTATATTTACTGTCAACAAGAATCAGTAACAAAAGTCCACCCATCTCTTACAGAAGGTGCCAGATGGCATACACCAGGTACAGACTGTTCTCTAGTAGGTTGACCAATAGGTCCAAAGAACCAGAATTTTTATATTCCCCTTCCCCCAGTATGCAAAAATATGAAACAAATTTAAAGAAATATGACACAAATAACTTAATTTTCACTTAATATTGTCAGATTATTGTAAACAACACATACAGTGTGATAGTAATGTAAGGAGAGTTCACTTTAGTGAGTGACACTGTACTGATCCTTGTATTATATGCACATCAATGGCCTAATTAGTCAGGAATAAGCAATAATTAGTCTTGTTACTGTTGACACTTCAGGCATATACTGGTACCACAGTGCTCCGGGCACAGTGACTGTGCAACTGGGGCATGTATATATGCAGTAATGAAGGTATTTAATATACAGACAAAAACCCAGACAGTTAGGTACATTTATCATGACAATATTATAATGAACTGCAGGCTGTCGACATTCCAATATTAAGAATGCCGCTGAACAAAAGATACATACCTGACACCAACTGCTGATATTTTGGCCAATAAAAACTCATAATTACAGACGACATCTCTTTTTAGAAAGTCCAGTTTACATGCCTTCACCAAGTGATAAGGCAGCTGGCTCAGTTTACGTAGGTTATACTCCTTGTTATCAAACTGCACTGGTTGCTTAGCAACAAATCGATGAGCTTCTTTTACCTGATTTGTCTTGTCTTTGTATGGCTTCGGTACATCTGAGAAGAAAAGGAATTGTTAACACAAACAGCCCAAATCTGATAGATTGATCAGCTGGTTGAGATGCACACACACATGCATACACACACACACACACACACAATGTGTAAAGAAAAACACATATTTAGTTTAACATGAAAGGAAAGCTGTTAGAAGGAAAATGATGGCAGTAGTTGTGATTGGTGACAACAAGATAGGAAACCGAATTCTAAAGTCAAATGATCATTTATATCTGGAAGCTGAAAAAAGTTAGTTAAAATCAAAATATGTGATATTGCTATTAACTTACTTGCCCAAATTCCCATAAAATACTCTGCAAGTAAGGTGTGGCAGAGGACATTCGATGTCGTGTTGGCAAGATAACACTCCTGGCAGGTGACAGAAAACTGTCTGTAGCTCCACATGTAGACCTGGATACCTGCTATAGACCTGAGATAAAAACAGGATGTCACCAGTACTGGGTTGTAGGCACAGGTAGTGGGATATGGAATTTGATTATGATGATGATGATGATGATATAATAACAATGATGATAGTGATGATGATAATTATCTTAGTGGCAGTAGCATATTTAAAAAATATTACCTACCTTTTGCTGAGGTATGATTCTAGGTCACTCTTGATTCGTACCCAAAGTAAGGGTGGTAGTCTGCGAACGGGAGGGATCCAGTATTGATAAACATCATTGAGTACTGGATCATTCAGCGATAAGAGATCTTCCATCTCTATTTCTGAGAGGCCATTCTGTGCTAAGTTTTTAACAGAAATTAAAAATGATCAATAAATTAGGATTGTCATTCAGATGAGAAGCTTATCAAGAGGATTAAAAATAAATAAACATGTCAGAATTACTTTTATGCAAGAAAGATGTTTTTAAACTTGCCCTTTAAATTAATATGAAGTTATTTAATTTATTTTTCTTCATTTGATGACAAGCTAAAACACGAACACCTGGGTCAGGTATAATCTCTACATCTTGAACACTTGCAATAACCTCCACCCCACCATTCACAGGACAACAGCACAGATAGGGGGTAGGTTAATATTTCACTTTATTTAAACACTCAATTATAAATGGTCAGCCAATCAAGAAAAGAATTTATAAATCCTTCTCCAAATAATACAACACCTTTTGATTCTTGTACCTTCCCCTCCCCCAGAGTACCACACACTTAACCCCTGGGTACCAATGGAACCTTAAACACATAATATATTTTAAGGCTAATCAGAAAGTTATTTGAAGATAAAAGTTGACACTGGTCTCTTCAAGAAGAGTTGTCTCTAAAGATAGGTAATTACAAGCATATTAGCCTTCTTAGAGAAATATCTGCATGACCACAGTTAATTTGACTTTATTTGAACTTTGACCTGAAGCTTTGCAGCTCAGCCATCTGAAGATTGTGTTATAGAAACGAACACTCAAATAAATCTGAGGTCTGATGGCTTGATGAAAAAAATCATCAACTAAGAACTAGGGATTTGCTTGTGAATTATATGGCTATACCTGGCAGCTAACAAAAGTGTACATCTTTGGAGTGGGAAATGGCATCGCATTGCACAGGTTCATATATAAGATGCAAATAAATATACAAGGCATAAAGTTCCATAAACAACAAGTCTACAGAGTTGGGCTGAGATGTTTAATCTCAGTATATTGCTCACACCTGGCTCATATAGCCAAGGGATAAAACAAATCACAAACATGGGCAGGATTCAGAATATAAGCTAAAACTTGGTTGTTTCCTGTGCAGCACTCAAATCACTGCACCATCAAGATGCTTGAAAATCATCAGACAAGTGAAGCCATTAAATGTACAAGTTATAAAGATTACAAATCCAAACCTGACAAAGCTCGATTCATCTCATTTGGGATTATAGTTTATTTATGTGCTTCATTCGTTAGCAGTATATCATACCATATGTAATTAAAAAGTTGTTACTTCTAACATATCAACATTTTATGACAGAAAGAAGTAAATACTGACTAGTGGCTCAACAAGATCCGTTATTTTGGCTTGTTTGGTTTATTTATCCAATTCAGTGAAACAATTGTAAAAGAAATCACAGATCTGCTGCTTGACATACTGTTAAGTAAATGTTCTGCACAGATGTTATATTTACAATGTGATAATAAATGGACAAAATGGCAGTTAATGATGTGATTGGCTGTTTCAGTGAATGAGATGCAGATGACCCATATTTCAAAAGGAAATTCAACACTGACAGTGTTCTTCTTCACTTCTGATCCGATATATGTTATATCATATATTATATATCTGTAACGGTATAAATCTGCAAACCATTATCATTTACTTTGACAGTTATTATTCTATATTTATTTATAATAACCCTGGATATAGATTGTGGTAGAGGGGGGAGGGTGAAATCCAGGAAGAGGCTGTTCGGTGCCAAATCCTGTGTCGTAGGTCATCCTCAACTCACTGTGCATTACCTGCTGTAAAAAAAGCCAGTGCGAAGCTGACCAGAGTCTGTCCGTGCTGCTTTTCGAGTCGTTTGAAGAAGGCACTAACCATGGCACTGATGCTACTATAGAGACGTGTCACCTGTGGTGGATCATACGAATGCCATCTCATTGACTCATCCAAGGCCAGCTTCAGGTACAGAGGGGAAGAACAGCACTGAAATGGCAATAATCAACATATATGATACAGGAAGAGTTACACCCATACAAAAGTTATAAATGATCAAAAGTCAAAGAGGACTTGTGTTCTTCAAAAAAGATTGTTCAGGATTATTTACTTGTAGTTTACCGACAAACCAGTGAATTGGGTACAGGGGAGATTAAAAAAATATAAATGAGGAGTTCAACAACACCTACGGGATCCATCTTTTGTGTCAATGTTTACTGAGAGTTTACATTTACTGAGAGTTGTGCTTCAGCTTTCAGTATGTAGCCTACATACCACTGCTTCCCTGTTGGTGTGATATATATTTGTCACATATGAAAAGTGAATCAGCTGTGTACTGCAGACTGATGAGTAGCCCAGATAAATGCATAGGTCTATGTATATATAGTTGCATGGAGGTAGATGTTTTTTAATGTTTAGCTTTAATTATGTATAGATTTATTTATGTATAGATTTATGGAAATACAGGTTTTAAAGGATGTTTAGGTGTTGATGTTCTGAACCAGTGCCACCATATATATATGTGTGTGTGTGTGTGTGTGTGTGTGTGTGTGTGTGTGTGTGTGTGTGTGTGTGTGTGTGTGTTAATATATATATATGTATGTGTGTGTGTGTGTGTGTGTGTGTGTGTGTGTGTGTGTGTGTGTTTATATATATTCTAGGACTCTGGTCAGCTTCGCATATATATATATATATATATATATATATATATATATATATATATCCTAGAACACACACGCCTAAAACCCTATGACTCAAACATCCACCAATCCACCCTAGCACACTTATATATCAACATACAACCAAATATAGCAACCTTAAATCCTTCAATCAATACTTGATGTTGAAGAGGAGTCAGAACTCGATCCTTCATTATCAGAAATGCACGAATAAGATCCTTTGCCTCAGACAAGGTAAACTCAGGAACTATACGATAGCAACTTGGTTCTGTAAATATTGTCTGAAATGTAAAAGAGACATTTATACCTTTATTATACGCAGAAATGTAGTTTTGATCTTTAATTATAAATACCAACATATACGTCTGTTAAGATGCCTCATAACCAATAATTCATGAACTGTCAATAGCTGTGTATATATATATATATATATATATATATATATATATATATATGTACATTGGGCATCTCGGTAGTCTAACTGGTAGTGTATTTGATCACAGATCACTACCACCCGAGTTTGAATCATAGCATGGGCATATCTGAAGGCTGTTTCATCTTTGACTTCACTTCATTACCTTCGGAAGTCACTCATCCCATTTAGTCTAACATTTGCACAAAAGTGGCCATAAAACATCATCACACACACACAATTTGCTAACCTTGCATCTTGGAAAAACCCCATATTTTTCATCAGGACGCATTGACAGAATAATTTTCACGTTGGCAGGCAACTGTCTTGGTAACCATTCCAGCTGTCTACCACCATCAGAAGTATCAAGGTGATCCAGAGAATCCAGGATTAATACAAGTGGCTTATCCTTAGAAGCTTTCCTCAAAAGTCGTGTAAATCCCTGAACAAGTATTTTCATTTCCTGGACAGGAATCACAGAGAACACATTGAACACATTGAAACTAAAATCTATCACTAAACTGAAATAGTAGAAACATAAATTAACAATTATACCTGCAATATAGCACACACACACACACACACACAATAAATAAAATATTATATTGTATATCAGTAGTAAATAAGCTACGTATAAGACATGTATAAGTGGCATGATTACATTTATCATTAACTTCTTGTGTAAGTGCAAATAACTGTTTTAATGATAAAGATATGACATATAAAGAAAATATCACTTAGGAGCACAAACTGTGTGTGTGTGTATGTGTGTGTTTGTCTATATATATATATATATATATATATATATATATATATATTCTGTCAGCTGTAAGAAGAGCATATTTGTTGTGAATAATTACCTCAGATTTGTAGTATTTCTTTGACATATCTGAGACATTGTAGACAGAAGATAACTGTTTGTTCAGTGTTCTTAATAAAGGTTTGATAAAAGAACTCTCTTCGGTTGTACCAAGAAACCTTCAATGACAACATGTTCAACACTCTCATTAGACAGACTAAACACAAGTTGTAATATGAAGGATTTAATAGCATAGAGGAAATGAAGAATACATGCTGACTGAAACAGAACACACACACACATATAAACAAGGGATTATGATCTATAACTAACTAAATCATTTCATCAACCCTGGAGCAGTTTTATTGGCCTAAAGCTGTTTACTAAAGCAAAAATTTAATAATCTACCTGCAAAATAAATATTCATAATTTGAGCAGCTTGTAATGCATTCTTTTTTGGACAAATATATTTATTATGTGCATAACATTTGTGAATTTTACGAGAAAAAAATATATTCTTTGGTCCTTTTGAATGCATGTGAGAATAGTGTTCTTCGTGTTAACCAATAGTAACACTAACCTATAGACTATTGCACCTCTACCATCTAGCCACTGCCAGGATTCTGTCATAACAACAGCAAGAACTGACGTCTTACCACATCCAGATCCACCAACTATAATTAATGGTAGTCCATTTGTACCACTGACATAATCATGAATTTCCTGTAACATCAAAAAAGTCATAAAACATATTAATTAATTTTTTTCTGAGATACTCAAATCAGAATAGCAACAAAATAATGCAACAAAATTTAGATCCTGTATTTTTTGACACACACACACACACACACACATATATATATATATATATATATATATATATAGTGATATATATATATATATATATATATAGTGTGTGTGTGTTTTAGGGTACATATAAAGAGGCAACAGGCACAGAGCATCAACATATCTAAACATCCTTCGAGACCTACCTCCATAAATCTAAATACAAATATACTATATATATATATATATATATACAGTGTGTGTGTGTGTGTGTGTGTGTGTGTGTGTGTGTGTGTGTGTGTGTGTGTGTGTGTGTGTGTGTGTGTGTGTGTGTAAAACATATACATGCAGCACTATCTGTGCAAGAAATGATGCATTCATCAATTCTAAGTAAATTTTTTCCTGATGATCGATGTTCACATTTTGACATGCATATGCATAACTGGAGACTAAACTGATTTGCATATTCATCAGCCTCCATGACCTTTGGAAATCTTTATCAAAGAGGATGACATTCATGGATAAAACCTCCAATAGTATTACTGCACATACCATATTAAACCATTAAAATATTTTATACTGCTTAAAATACAAAGCACAACTATTATACTTTAACAGTCATACAGCCCAGATAACTGTCTTCATATAATAGTTTAAAGCTATCTCTGAGATACCAATTCCTACTCAATTATCTACAAACAGGTTTTAGGTTATTTGAGAAAACTCTTGAATTAAATGCAAGCAAACAAACTAAAGTTGGTTGTTTGAGTATGGTCAACAGCTTTTCAACAGCCTTCCAGTAAATATCCGTGGCCAGACAGGATGCTCTGTGACCAGCTTCAAGCACAAACTTTATGAATATCTGCAAAGCATCCCAGACAAACTAAAAATACAAGGCTACACAATCGAAATGGACACAAACTCTATCACATCTATGAGGAGTTCCTAGGAAAGCTGAGTAATACAACTGGGGAGATTATACTCTCAACTATGAATGAATGAATGATAAAAGCAGGTAAAGCTAAATTAATTCACTCCGAATGAACCTTTAACAGAGCATATCTGCCCGAGAATAATCTGGTACTCTGATGTCGGAATATGGAGTGCTCTAGAATCTCCGATGTCATTGAGTCAAGGCAGTAATCCTTCTCTGCCTTTTCAATGCCTGTCTGGATCATGTGCTTCATGGAAAGCAGAAAATCATTACACAAGGTCGATAGATATTGTAAATGTTTGGGATCATCTGGATTGATACCTGTAACCAGAAGAAATAAAGTGCAAAAATAAATGATTACCTACAATTTATGTGACACTGAAATGTTTCTCTCTCAGAAATTCAACTGTTCATGCATAAACTTTAATAAAACAAATCTGAGTACTCAGTGTAGAGGCTTTAAAACTTTTGACACAGAATTTGAAAAATATCTAACAAGTAGCATCGGTATATAAACACATGTTTACACAACTTGTAGCCAAATATATATAAAACATTTTGGGGGGGATATATTATTATTCACATCTACTAAATGGAATGAGGCTGTGGATTCTGAAAGACATTACCTAGACCAGCATTTACAGGGGAAAGTAAGCGAACATCAAATTGGTCATTAAATATGAAGTCTTAAGCCAATCTCTCTACAGCCAATAAGATATTTACCCCAGAGTTCAGCAAAAATGTACAAAATAATGGATAGCCACCATTTAGTTTGAGTCTTAGAATTGGCTTGCTATATCCGAGTCATGTATGCTGTAAAAATTTCTAAATTTAGGCTACACTATTTATCTTTTCATGACGATGTGCTGTTTAGCCTCATCCACTGACTCACTGACTCACTAACAATAAAACACATGACCAACATACCCTTTTCTTTATCCCAGTGTATGGGATAATTATATATCCTGTTGGCAGATAGTTTGGATGGCATCTGTATTTTTATGAGGTTCTGAAAAGCGGACTTCACTTCATTCAAAGCCAGTGAATCACCAGATTTGATTTCTTTTTTGGAAACAAAACAAAGGAGAAATTAGTGCATGTATGCCAACTTCATGGATTAAGCGCAACAGTACTTAAAATATTTACATAAGATTTACAGGTTCACATACAATAATGATTAAATAGAGCCAGTCATTAAAGAATAATTACATTACATTACACTAACCAGTATATCTAGACAATTGTTGGTTCTCTGGAGCCTTTTCAATATCGGTGAACTGTCTCCGGAACCATAAACAGTGCTTTTCAGTTTCCACAGCATTCAGGATCCCACCTTCTAATTCTCTTTCTGTTACTAAAACAAAACAAAAATTTGATATATTAATATAAGGGTAGGTATGTACAAGTAGACACTTTATTAAATATACATTTTTATTATTATTTGTTCAAATGAACCTTGTTTAACTTTGTGTATTGGATTACAAGCGGTATACTGAGAAATCAGTTAAGAGCTGTATTTGGATCCCATGCAATATATCATCTGTGTGTGTGTGATATATATATATATATATATATATATATATATATACATACTGACAAAATCTATATGTATCTGATACCATGTTTGCATACATAACATATAACCTGATACTATTTTAGACCTTATCATTAATAATGATCACAAACAGACATTATAATATTATTGTAATATTATTGAGAAACTCAGTGATAAATAATCTACAGCTTGAAGATGCATACTGGAATTTACAATTATATAGTGTTATTTTAATATTATACTAATTACTATACAGTTCAATTAATCCATGAAATCACTTACCAGACATAATGTAGCTATGAATCTTTTGTGGATCTTTAAGGTTTTCCTTTGCTCCTCGTACAAGAACATTTTGTAGCTTACAGAAGACATCCCACCAGGCATTTTTTGCCTTTGAACGAGCTTTTGCATCATTAGAAAGAAAGTTTGGAAAATGAGAGCTGATTGGTTGAAGGACATATGCAGGTGGCACGAGGTTCTCATCAAGCAGAAACCAGCTGTTTATAAATGAAGGATCAGCAATTATGTACCATCAAAAACACAAAAATATTTCATGGATTATATGGTAACAAAAAAGTTTATACAAATTCTTATAAGTGTCCTGGCCTTAATTAAATTTTAATTAATAATTAATGTATTCAGGTTTCTTAACAAGCAATGATGTTTTGCAGTATTGGTGAAAATGGATTAATAATGAATTTATGATAATGATATAAATGGTGTACTTGTCAATTAACATTTCCTCCTCTTCTGTTACTTCATCAGTCAACAAATCAAATTCATCAGCAGGAATAACTCGTGGAAATGGTCGATAACCATATTTGTGTGAGAGAAAACTCTGTGAATGAAATCAAAGGAGCATTAACAATAGTAGTGTCAAGAAACAGCTCTGTATTTATTATTTCATCTAGTTAACAACACGTCATATAAAGATTATATGAGTAGTTGTAGGCATTATCTAAGTATTTTATAGTTTTGATTGACTTCAGAAGTACAAAAAGGTCAAGTAACTGTAGCTCATAATATTTCCTTTTGCTATTAAATAATGATAATAAGTAAGCTTAATATAAACTTCTTTTAAGTGAAATATGATTGTTTTCAAATGTTCGTGCAAGAAAATACACACAAAACCAAAGAATTAAACGAGATATTTTGGCTAAACTGTGGCCATTTATGGCAATAACTGATATAAAAGATATATATATATATATATATATATATATATATATATATGTCTATTGCACATAAGCTGCAGGAATTAGCCATAAATTCTCTTTTTCAGAATTTTAATATATTAAATAACACATATTTCCAATATAAATTAATATGCATTTCTCATTTGAAGGTAACTATATAGGCAATAGGGATATTGTACTCAAGGAAAAATATGATAATTAGGTACCTTTTAACACACTGTTGTGCTGTGTGAGGCAGATGTGGGGTTCTTTAATGTAGGGTGGGGAATTTGTGGGTCAGAAATGTAAACCTGCACTGGGACCTATTATGTATTTTACAATATATATATATATATATATATATATATATAGTCTAACCTCACTTTTATGCCAACTTTGGGACCTGGCTGAAAGGTGGCGTTGTGGTGGGGTGGCATTAGAGTGGGGGGGGGGGGCTGTTTGGTGGACAGCCTTGGGGGTTGTTAATTACAAGTGGCTTTTGATTCTTTGTTATAATCCAATCTATCACTTTATTTAATCTATCTCTCTGATCGCACGATCAATACCATCATGATCGCCACCTAATAACCCTGACAGCTTGTCAATCAATTCATAGATTTCTAGAAACATTTTACTGTCAGTGTGTGGTGGTAATAGTGGGGTATTTATATGGTAATGTATGGTATTCATATTATGTAAGCAGTGTCTCGGCTCAAGTCATATGGTGATTGTGCATTTAGTGTTGCAGCCCCCAATTTGTGGAATAAGTTGCCGGCAAATATTAGAAATTCGTCGTCTCTTGGAAATTTTAAGTCTCTTCTAAAAACACACCTATTTAAGGTCGCTTTCACAGATAAATAATTATTATCTTTTAAATCATTACAGGGTTTTTACAGACATTATTTGGGGTATTATTAAATTACATATTATTTGTACAGTGCCTTTGAATGGCTCCTGCTAGTAAGGGCGCTTTATTAAATATACATTATTATTATTATTATTGACAGTGGCTGAATAATGGGGGCTGGATTTGGGGGCATTACCATGGCAGGAAATTGGATCCTTATCAAAGGTTGGCAGTAGGTGTGGTTGGAAGGTTTCTCACATGTGGCAGGTCTAATATATATATATATATATATATATATATAGAGAGAGAGAGAGAGAGAGAGGGGGAGAGAGAGAGAGAGCACATAAGCTGCAGGAATTAGCCATAAATTCTCTTTTGACTCAACTGTTAGAAGAATTTAGTTTTCATTCAATTTATTATGACTACTAACTCATAACTGTATCTGAAACTATGTTCTTTATTTACTACAAGTAAATCATTTAAAGAAACCAGCTACCTTTCTGTTAACCAGAAGAGGAAATGTATAAAAATCGGTCATTAAATTCAATTAAGTGATTGAATACAATTAAATTAGTAAAGTCATTTATAGTTTTGGCTGCAATATGCCATTACACAAGTTTGAACAACTCCATTTAGCTTCTAGTCATGCCTCAGTTCAATTGAAAATAAGTACACAATTGGCTGAAGAAAACAACAACAGAGTGTGATATAACCTTTTTTTTAGCTACTGGGTCCATAATATTGTGTCAGAAGAAATAAAGTTATTTTTGTTGTTGTTGTTGTTGTTGAGTTGCTTAGCCTTGGTGCTGGCCACATCTGGCATATTTGACCAAGGGGTGACTGACTAGACAAACACCCCACAAATACATATATGAGCCAGATTCAAACCAACACCCTGAAGGTTTGTATTGCAATGCTCTAACCACTGTACAATCTGAGCACTCACCTGAAGACCGCTCAGAAAACAAATGCTGAAGCTTAAGGTTATGTAGCTTTTTACTGATGACTGAAACATCCCACAAACATAGACGATGCTGGGATTTAACCCAGTGGCATATGGGGGTCTGATGTATGTTATGTAACCTGTAACCTGCTGTAAGTTGGGAGTTTCCCAATGGAGAGCAATAATACAGGATGAGAAGAGATGAGAACGGAACATAAGGCTGCTTACAACAAAATTAGGTCCAACGGATAACTTCTGACAATTCTTTAGCTCTTGCATACAGAGTTCTACAGCTAAGTGGTCATTCTCTGATTCTTCTCTCACACCCCAACGCATATCAACAACCTGAAAGAAAGAAAAAAAATCAATAACTACTCAACAGTAATTATATATATATATAATCTAACACTGCCATATATATATATATATATATATATATATATATCATAACGTATCAGAAATGTAAAATAATAATTAGTATAACTATAAGTGAGATAATGAGGACATCACTCTCATTAGGTGAAACCTTTTTAATATATGACAATGGTCAGAATGAACAATGTTCAATATATATAGATTATCATGGCTAACAGATGGAAAACAACAGAGGATTACATACGTTTTGAACTCTGAAAATGAATTTCGTACTTCCGAAGTGGTTAAGAGAAAAAACCCTGTAATTGTGACGGCCAACATTTTAATGACTTTGTGACAAAAAATAATGATTTCTTTCATTTAGAGCATGGCTTCAGGAGGGATGTGGAGGTTATGTCATTGTCATGACACCATGAAAAATAAAATCACTCTGGAGATTTTATTATAAAACACTGAATGAATAATCAAATATTATTTAGCAATCTGCTTCATGGAGTTTTCAAGCAGTGTTCTGAATGATATGATTTAACATACTGCAAGATATTTCTTTTCTGCATGATGTGCTTCTTTGCTACCAACAGACATTTTATATTATATATCCCCAGGCAATAACTCTTCCCCATTTGTCTCCATTTTTGTACAGTGTGAATAACAATAAGCCAAATTTAATCAGGCTTACCATTATATATGCCATACTGGCTATATAAAGTGAATGAGTAGAAATTGCCAATGGACAATATTAGAAAAGATAGGAAGTAAAAATAGTACTACGTTGGCAAAGTTTCTGCTGTGGACAGTATGTGACCAATTAAAATTAAATATATTATATATATATATATATATATATATATATATATATATATATATATTGTAGGTCCCAGCCATTAAGCCTACTCAGCCATTAAACCGAGGTCATACCTTAGGCTTAAAAAATCATGATTTACGGTAGTACCATCCATTAAGCAGACCTAAAAATCTTAACTTTTCCCTGCTGTATTTTTAGGTGAAATCTAATGTTTTGAACACATGAAATAGCAAAGAAACATCATCAAACATTGCACTTGTGAACAAGAAAGTGAACCATGGGAACAGTGAAAAATATTTAAAAGACAAGATTGTGCTGTGAAATAATGATAAAATTACTTAAATATATATTTTTATTTAAACTGAACTTTTTTGTTTTCAGTAATCCTATAGTATTACCACAATGATAAACATGCTCTTCTATGAAAACAAGATGTCTATGCTGCCAAATGAATTATATACGATACTCTTGGATCCAACTGAGTCTAACAACAACAACAACACTTATCAGAAAATCAGATAATTCAACATATAAATATTAATTTTCATTATAAAGCCATGAATCATTATCATCAACTTTTCCACTTCTATTTTTACTCCATGACTGTATGAGTTTAGAACAAAACGATGATTGGTGTTCATTTGCATATGATATAGATTGAATCTAGACGGCTGCTATATATATATATATATATGGTGTATATATATATATATAAACTGACTAAGAAATGGAACATTCTTCTGAAAATTAACTGCTACATGCTCTAAAATTACAAAAATAATTACCTGAAACTGATAACCATATTCCTGACAGAAGTCCTTCAGCTTTGGATAAACATCCACCATCAAACGATTACGTTCATGAAAGGTATCTATCATTAAAAATGTAAACAAGATTAATTGGTGAAATGACAAAAAGTCTTTGAGCTTCATAAATCTTTTTGACACAGATTTTTTTCAGGGAATTCACACATAGTTCTAATGTATATATATATATATAATTTATTGTGAAAAAATATAAAAATATAGATCATGTTGTATAATAATTTTCAGCAGAATTGATGAAATAAAATAGACAGAAAAAAGAAGAAAAATAACAGTACAATTTAATAAATATAAATCAAATTTGTGATTGCCATTATGATCATTAACCATCATCATAGATATTAATTTATTATTACCTGTAAATGTAGAACTATATATATATATATATATATATATATATATATATATAATACTTATAAATCACATATAGGGTCAAAACCAATTTTGAAGTTGCCATTATGATCATATAAACCATCCTCATGGATAGTTATCATATTATCATTATATTATTACCTGTAAATGTAGAACTTGTAAATATTCGGATAATCTTTGGCTTCGCTTCGTATCCATAGTTTGGGTTGCCACTCAGTATGTGAAGTATACCAATGCTCTCATCTGGTTAAAAACATTTTTGTTGAATTAGGCCACAAAAACTCTTTGTCAAACATTTATATATCTTTTACTAGCAAATACATCTGTTATGTACTGAATTTGTTACCATATTCCAAACTTACGTAGTCTTAAGCTAATAATGAAAACAATTGACAAATACCTTCGACTGACTCAACCATCTCCAATGTTGGTTCTAAGCCATTAGTCCTTTTGTAAAGAAAATTGTTACAAGTCAATTAAAAGATTGACTGGAGATAGTTTGATTATATTTTTAGTAAATTATAAATACTAAAATAGCATAGAGAGTTGAAGGCTTAATTGTGTTGACTTAGAATGTTACGACGTTCCGCGTAATGCTAACACTGTTTTTGGCCTAAACGTTAATGTTTCTACGAGCCTCTAAATAGGCAGATAACGGGCATATTTTATTTTTTGGTTAAATAATGATTATCAAAAACAGTTGTCACTGACGCGAATTCGCGGATTTACCTTCTAATATCGCCCAGACTGCGCCGAGAGATGACGCTCAACTCGGACACTTTCCTGGAGAGCTTCGATCTTCTCGAATTTTTTCGTTTCAACTTTGCAGCCGCTTGTACTGTCGTAGCAATCTGAGTACCTTTGGGTTTGCTTGTTCCGGATCCCATTCTGTTGTGTATCTGCCTCCTTTTCTTTTGATATTTCTATAACAGCCGAGACGGTATCCAACGACGCTACAAAATAGGCACTCAACCGTCTCACGTCTATATACTGGCTCCGCTAAATCCTGAAATGAAACAAAACTGCGGCATTACGTAAAAAATCTAAAATAACGTTTTCTAATTATACAAGTACGTATAGGTAATCAGAGATGTCATGTAACGAAGTAAACCTACCTCTTCACTCTACTTGAGTAGGGTTTTTCCAAGTACCAGGAAGTAACGAAGTAAGATTTCAATTAGACAGATTTATGAGGCAATTGTTACAGTTGCTACAAATTATGATCACAATTTATACGAAACAAATATATAATTAATATGGTGTGGTATTGAAATGGGTTTTGTAAGAATGCTAACATTTGGTATACATGTTTCAGCTGATGGTCACTAATATTCAACCTATTTTTGAACGCTCAGTTTGTTATACAGTGTTTCAGCTGAAGCCAACTGTTTTCTAAGATTCATATATAGTAATTATATTTTTAATCGCATTGGCGACACCAACTTTGAGAATCAGCTTTTGCTGAAGTTGAACAATGCCTTTAAATTGTTCAGTGAACTGAAGGTGGCAGCACATCTGCATACACGTTTGTGGAGACAATGAACTTAAGGTGGCAGCACATGTCTGTGGACGAATTTAATTTTGTTCAATCTTGTGCATTGTGTATTTCATTTGTATATTTTGTCTTAAGATAAATTTTATCTTCAACTTTTATTTCTAGTTTTATTTCAATTACTTAGTTTTTATATATATATATATATATATATATATATATATATATATATATATAATAGAGAGAGAAGAGAGAGAGAGAGAGAGAGAGAGAGCGTTTGTTATTTTGATTGGGTCTATTTAATTGTATTATATTAAAATTAGAAATATTTACTTTATGCATGTGCAATTATTTGAAATTGAGCATTCGGCAAATATGTATTAGAAACGACATGTAGCATGCATGCATATATATTACTGAACGGATAACTGATATTCTGCTTGATTTCTTTTCTTAAATGTTACTAACTAAACTGTTCTTCAGGAAGATTCTCTTGTATTTTTGCAAAACCAGCCATCTACCGAGCTGTCATATTGTATAAATGAACTAACTACGTCAGTTAATAGCAATTAGTAGGTTGAGTCCGGGGACAGGTGTGATCACGGGGATGGCTAAGCCATCTGTGATCTAACTTGATCTGGATGGAGACTGCTACATGATCCTTCTTCCAGTTGACATCAGAGCACATATGACTCGTACTCGCCATGCAAGATTCCAAAATTGCAAATGGTTTGTTTTGATTAACGATGCGAGTAAAATTGTGATATCGAATCAAAACGAGTGCAACAAAAGCAACTTCCCATCTATACTTATAATAGTTTTTTAAGAAATAAATCATATTTGTAGCCAATCAGTGATAATTACACTTCTCCGGGATTCTAAGAGTGCAACTCATCCTTACGATTATGACGTTGTGAAGATAAGGTCGTGTATCGTGTTCACAATCTGCGGTACCAATTATCACAACATACACTAGAATGTTAATAACAATGCATATTAATTTGCGGCCAAATCTGTATTCCATTTTACGGCCAGAAACTGCGCGGTCCTGAATGCCATTACGGTTCCTCAACAGCTACCAATGACAGTAATCAACATGTGAAGATAATCGGATTTCCTCTGCAAATTCTAAAATATGTTGCAAGTTCAATAGATAAACTGCTTGATAAAATAAACCATTATTTTATCGCTCTAGTTGACGGGTTAGATCAACCTGGTGCATGTTTATGTCTAATAAGATATAATAACCATGGCAAAAAAACAGTCATTAACGCAAAAGATTATCCCCAAAACACAGAGGAAGCAGAAAATGACGAATCAAAAATCTATTAAAGCCGTGAATTTGAGGAAAATATTTTAAAGTGGTTTTAATTTTCTTGAACAAAGTGTTTGGTACAAAATGTGATATAAACGTTACATTGTAATCCAATTTGAAGAATTCGATATTAATCATGTACCATTATAACAGTCATGTTTCAACGATACAGCAATTGATGAGTGTTGTTGCCATGATTGCTATTTAAAAGATCTACCATATTAAAGTAAGCTCCAACATATCAAAAAATACATTGTGTTGAGAACCGACCAAAATTTCGATTACCTAAAATATAAAAAACCAACCAAATATTGCTGAATTGATTGACACACTCCTCAATACAAGTTTCTTACCTATAACTACAAAACCATCACAGATACCACACAATGTGGCCACATTTATTGACAACATATACGTCAAAACAAGTAAAAGAATTTAGCATCAAAAATTATAATAATAAATGAAATATCGGATCATCTACCAGTGTTCATGTTTTCCGAGGGATGCAAACCCATGCAAAGTGAGCCTTAATATTTGAACACAGACAATTCATTAACAACAAGTATCAATAAATTTATGAAACCTTGTCAAAAACGGATCGCTGTATCCTAAACTCAAGTAATGCAGGAGCTCGTAATAATATAATTATAGACAACTTAAAAGATGTAACAAAATATTTCGCACCAAAATGTTAATACAAATAACTGCCAAGAATGTAATACCAAATGAATGCGTAACTCCATTGACCTGAAAGAAAACTTTCAGGTCAATGCGTAACTCCACGAATTCTACATTTATCAAAGCTTTTGGATACACTTGATAAAAAGTAGATAGGCCAAAATATCATGGGAACAAATTAAATATATAACTTGCAGAAATATTTTACCAGAATTAAACGCGAGTAAAAGGATATTTATTATATTATGCAAAATTATTTCATCAATGCAAATCAAACATTAAGAAAAGATCGATATCAAATTCATTCAAAATAGATAACAAATTTGAAAACGACCCTATTTATATTTTTAGTGAATATTTGTCTCAGATTGGATCTAAATATGCTTCTAATATACCACCTTCCAGCACAATTTTTGAGACTTACATGGCAACATGCATGAAATCTACATCTATTTATTTTCGTATTAATGACGAGACACAGACATCTACAATAGTCTCTGACTGAATAACCTGCGTTTTCGATATGACTTTCTAATGGACACCAATTCACACAGGTATTCATATGCCATTATATTTAGATTTATAAATTGTTGGTATAATCTTGAAATGGATACGCTGTCTAACAGATATTATAGTATTTTCTTTACAACTCCCGACACGATGTTTGGACAGCGAATATAGAAAGCTAAATGTGTATTTGTTTGAAGCAACTTCACCTCCTCTTATAAACTAGTGTTTTATTGGGGGTTACGGTTTTTTTTTTTTTTTAGTTGACCTGATGGTATATACATAAATTATAATATGTAATATAAATGTGTTTGGAACATCATTGTATAATATCATAGAATAAAACTAATACTATTTTAAATACTTTATTCTATATAACTATGACTAACGATTATCTGAATGCAGAAGTTGTATTACTTACTTAGTATAAATTTTGGTGTTAGCAAAGCGGCGTTGGTGGTGGGGTGGGGTGGGGGGGCGTTACGTAATAAGTAGCAGTTCTGTTTGCCTAAATATAAATTCCATTTCGAATATCAGATTTACCAGCAGCAGCATTTGATTCTCAAGGCGTAATGCGTTCGCATAATTCTTTAAGTGTTAACTGGTTTCGAGGTTTTTATCACCAGCATGAAAATGTGAATGGATCTGTCCAGTCTCACCCGATGTAGGGTACAGATTTATAGTTAATGAAATGAAGATTAATTGTGATATTTTAATTTAAACCACTACGTATATATTATAAATATATCTAGCTGTATGGCGTGTGGTTGATAACCAGGAATGGTTTGTTATATTAATTGTTGTCGAAAAGAATTAAGGTTTTAAATATTATGCCAAATAATTTAAATCGGTATTAAGAATTCAAAGTGATCTGTATTCTACTGGGTTTTTTAAATCTTTATATTGTCGGAAATCCATCATCTTCAAGACAAAAATAAATCGTATGGTCTTTTTTGGCTATTCATTTTCACATATTCGTGGTATGTGTAATGCGGCCTGTGAATGCGTATGCGACATTGCGGTATCCACGTGTTTTCCGGACACCCCTCTCACATTCTGACCTATTTTTGTTGGGAAAGCCTTCCTGGACAATCAAATCGGACGGTTGAATCCAGAATTTTACAACCCCGGATCGTAAAATTCTGGATTCAACCATCCGATTCGCATTTGCACCAATCGCTACATGGAACGGTCCGTTTTGTCGCACTCGCAAATCGCATATATCGCGTATATGGAATCTCGGCTTAATAGACCTTGCCAACTAATTTTCGCGGCTTTTACACTTCGGGTCACCGCCCAGAGCAGCGGAGGTGGAGTTTCATGGTTTTCAATATAGGCCGGATTCTTGTTCTGAACATCTCGCTTTGAACAACGATCTACTGCGTAATACAATTGGAATTCAGATAGGAAAATACTTCTGGTGATAGATTAGTTTCTTGTTGTTCAATATATTCCATTATTAAATGTTGTTATTATGAAAAAATGAGAGTAAATACTTCTTTAGTGAAGTCCGCTAGTATCGGTTATCGTTTGAAAATTGAAATGGCGACAGACGGGGTTTGTTTACATTTTAAAATCAACTAATGGTTCGCGTCATTTCACGAGAAATAATACCCAAATGCAATACATCATTTTCGATCCAAATAGCACACCCGTTTGTTTATTAGAATTATGCCATCTATGCCGGCGCATTATCACTGACATGCGCCATGAGCATACTGTTAGACGATGCTACACGGAAAATGACCACAAATAAAACAAATAGTTGAAGATATATCTCTGAATTGTCCTGATAAAATGATAATATTACAACTGCCATGTCCATTTTCGATATTATTATAAATGGCCAAAGATGTATATTGAAGAAACACTATGGGAAAGCCACTGCCTATACATAAACTTTCGCTACGAATACGGCAATCCGCTTGTACACGGGAAATGTGTTCTGCGAACTACCACATATAACTTCCAATTTAATCTATTTTGTTTACTAAATCAGTTTTCTTTGAATAGAAATATATTAAATATCACCTTATTTTTCATTTACTGACTGTTGAAATCGTGGAGTATTATCACCGGCAATGGTCGTTAAAATATCTCGCGTACACACTGAAAAGGAACGGGGATCCAGACTCTGCGATTAACACGACCCGATTGTAGTAGTTCTGAATCCTGCCGCCAGATGCCACTAGCTTAATTGGCAAGGTCTATTCTCTAAGTAAAATGTAAATGTTAGTATTTTACAGCCACGTTTGTTTTGTACACATGGTAGACTAAACAGGACAAGTGACTTCAAAAGGTTAATAGAAAGTGGAAAAACCGTTCTGATATATCCCCACCGGTGTTTGAACCCATATGCTATAGACCTGTGGCCAACCGCGCTATCACTTAGGCCATTGAATACTGTTTTATAGTCTGAATATGAGCCTCGTACCTTTTGTCAGACGTCTTAGGGTAAGTACTGGTTTAGAAGATATTAATCTTCGCGTCAAGGTAACCGGTAATACGTTGCGAATATAGCAACACTTCAGGTAACTCACACCCTTCTGAACACATAACCTTCGGATGATGATGATTGATGTTTTACGGCCACTTTTGTGCACAAGGTAGGCTAAATGGGTCGAGCGACCTCCAAAGGTAATGAGACGAAGTGAAAGACGAAACAACCTTCAGATATGCCCACGCCGGGATTCGAACACGGGTGGTAGTGATCTGTGGTCCAGCACGCTACCGCTAGACCACGGAGGCGCCCCCACATAACCTTCGGTTTGATAACATTAAGTACACTCGGGGGCATAATATATCTTCATGTGACAGAGTACAAGTGCAGTTATCGCGGATTTAATCGCAAAATGTTCATATTGGATAATATTTAATACGAAGGTTCATAAAAATTGCCATGATCAATATTGTTAACAAAATACGTTAATATCAGCTAACAAGGATAATCTTATTTTAAATATCGTAATAATGTGTGATCGGCTTAATGGTTTATGAGATTTTATCACAAAACTTTTGTGATTATGTTTGTACTATGTGTTATACAATAATCAAATCGTAATTGTTTGTCTTTCCTGTGTGTAATTGTTAACTGACAACTTTTAATGTTCACGTTCTCTAATCGAATGTCACGAATTTCATCATTGATCAGAGATAAACACAATATATTATCTATATCTTAAGGTAAAGGTCCTTATCTTGTGCTAAAAGTTTACAATGTGCATCCGTCAATGTTCAGCTAATACTGCTTGCACTTGGTTTTACGGCCGCTTTTGTGCACATGATAGGTTAAATGGGCCGAGCGACCTCCAAAGGTAATGAAGCGAATTCAAAGGTTAAACACCCTTCAGATATACCCAGGCCGAGATACGAACTCAGATGGCGGCCCTAGTACTAATACAGAACAAGTTAAGTTACGTGGAGGCATACTATAAGAGAAATCAGGTAAGAGATAAGAGATATACTTTCATTATGTAACTGAAAATATGCACGTTCCTAATTCGCTGATTTCACATTAAATGTACAGTAACTGTTTAGTTAAAAGAAGTGTGACGTAGACCAGTCAGCGTGACGGAAATGGGTCAAGCTGCAACCATATAAATAACCCGCTGTTGTATTGTGTTTTAATAACAACATTTCCGGACAATTACACATGTTAACACTAACACTGATTGAAACTAATTTCAACATTTATTTACTAAAATGTCACGTAAAACGTCACAGCAGGCAGATAGGACTTCTTACATTGTATAACCGTATGACGTACTGCAGATGATTGTGTCAGTACACCATCTTCTCTTCAGCAGAGCATAGCGTATCTTACAGCAGGGAAATGGGACCTATTCTTATATTGTATATTGCAGATGATTGTGTCGTCAAGTACAACATCTTTTCTTCGTCAGAGTATAGCATATCTTATCAATTAAGCCACTAGTTATGTCCCATTAGAGATTAGGCGTGCATCCATTGAACAATTCTAGCTAAGCAAGAGATATCACATCTATTAATTCTTAAGCAAATTTTACCTATAAAGCATCTGATAAAAGCACATTTTCTATACAGAACTTAATATCGTTTGGTAATTCTGTTATTTTTACATGTTAAATATCGTTTGGTAATTCTGGGGTTTTTTTTACATGTAAAATATCGTTCGGCAATTCTGTTGTTTTTACATGTAAAACATCGTTCGGTAATTAGGTTGATTTTACATGTAAAACATGGTTTTGTAATTCTGATTGGTTATGGTAATGTGGCTCATAATTAATAACAAATCTACGATAGAATTAACCACGTCCATTAGGATAACGTCTATACTAATACAGGATGCTGCGAGCTATTACATTAAACAATAAAACATATGGCTTACATAATATGGGCACACACACACACACTATATATATATATATATATATATATATCGGACTCTAAACTAAACGCTAAATCTAAACAATGATGGCATTATTATAAATCACTACATTTTTCTGCTGATATTTTAATTCGCTGTTGACGCGTCTGTTTAGACAATGTTATGTTTGTCAAAGACAAAACATGTACTTGATAACATCACAATTGTCATGTTATCGCTGTAATATATCGTACATCGGCTTGAAAATCAGAGGTGTCACACGTGGCCAGCCAAATAAATAAGGGTTTCTGAGGTCAACATCTCCTAGCATTGTCCTACTGGGCCTGTTGGAAATAAAAATAAAAAGGTGCTTAAACAAGATTACCAAACTGGACGTGTTATTTCATGGTTCGTCCGAGATTCTTAATCAGATTAGATAGAAGCGTCCTCGTCGCCTACCTTTTAATGGAATATAGTCTGGCCGAATTATTCGAAAAGATGCATTATTCGGAGCTACTTAGTGTCATGTCCTTCTCGCAAAGTACGCTAGCTTATTATTTGGATGGCGTTTAAAATTCCAGAAGAGACATTCCGATCACGTTGAAGTGATCAAAGTTTGCTGACATTCCAATCATAGCCGAAACCTTTTGAGCTGCGTCTGTTGACTGACCGACAACAGCCATAACGATCTGTCTGAAAAGGGTACTTTAAAAGTCTGACACCGCACTTGAACAGAACCTATAAATTATTGACGATCAACCAGTTATAAGTACCTGCATCCGAAGAAAAAAAGAGCCGATCAAAGCCGGTATGAACTGACAATCTCATACAGTCCGGAAGCTCCTTACGGCACGTGATCAGTTTGCCAATTTTATAACAATCACTCGATGACGATGATGATGATGCTGATGATGCTGATGACGTCAAGGTAGAACTGCCAGCAAACAATACGGTACAGCTTTAATGGCGTTGATTTACGGATGGTAACTCAAAATACGTCCCACACTCGAGGGACGTCTCTCATTCTTCCCGAAGTCGGCAATCTATCCACTGAGTTACCTTCTCCATTTAACAGACACGACTCAACCGACAACGACGATCGAAGTAATAGCGCATGTCGTCTGTCCTTCGTTATATTAAGTACTACTACGACTACTAACTTATTTCCCACACAATCGCTATATTTATTCAGATCTGTTCCATATTTACATTACGCTCGCCCCTATAACACGACAGAAGACAGGTGGACGCCCGCTGTACGTGTCTTCTCCGTATATCCCACTCGCTATACACTTGCCTAGTGCACGGCGGCCAATAAGAAGTTATCAGTGTTTGTCCAGGTCGGTTGCTCCGGTCGAAGTACTCTAAAACAAGCCCAGATGGCGTACGGACGTACCTCGGACATGTTTGAGTGTGCTGTTTGTCGCCGTTTAAAACCTCGCGATATTTGAGTGGATGATAAGTACACGATCAATTAGGACACTATTATTGGGTTGGTGAAACGGGAATCGAAATAAACCGAGATCCCCATCAACTCTCAGTTGATCTCAGGGATATATAATGACCTCAAGGCTTCATATTATAAGTGGCTCTATTTTGTTGTGTTTCGTGTGACATCATCCTTTGAGTTTCTATCGTAGCCTACTATTGTATAAATAAATCTATCCTATGACGTTATTTATTGTGTTTTATGTTATGAACTATGAAGTATATTTTATTTCATTTATTCTCATATTATTCATGTACTTCGTATTATGTACTTCGTGTTATGTACTTCGTGTTATGTTTATGGATCGATTATATGAAATAAAAACATTTGGTTTGAACAACCATCTTTATGCTACTTTTCATATTTTATTATTTTCATAAGATGAAACAATAGCACAATTTGTTTTATAAACAATCACAGGATTGATCGCATGTAGGTACGCTCGCGCGCGCGCGCATTTTCTTTCGCGTTTGTATTGATGACAGATGGTGACAAGCCGAGACTTATCTTATCTGATAAGAACATCGATTGTTAATCGAAGTGTAATATCCTCATACGTCCTCGTATAACAAATACGATAACAGGTATTATGAGTTGAAAATTATCGTAGATTGTTGATATGGAAAACATTTTTAGATTAGATAATGTGAATCGGCGTCGAAATCAATATATCATCCTTAATAATCCACGTAGTGGGTCATCAATTATCATCTTATAACTCTGTTTGAGTACTTCCTCATGATAAAGTCAACGACAACAAATCAATACAGGATGTGAAGCATTAACATCTTAGTAAATATACTTCATTTTTATTAATTGCTAGCTATAAAGAAATGATTCAGAGTGGCAATACAGTAAATAAATTAGAGAAATAATGTGTACTACATCGCTATCATGTGAATAATTCGTGCTGGAAATTCTCGCCGAATGTATTCCAAAGATAATTTACTTCTCCCCCCCCCCCATGATAACCCACAATACTTTATCAGGAAAATTTCTTATAACCAAGATAGGTATTTCATAGGAAATAATCTCGATATGATATGTTAAACATTATCGTTTGAAGAGTTTAATATCTATAATTTGATCTTAATATATGCATAAAGAAGTGAAGATTGCTCAATAGAAACATCCTTGTGTAGTTTATCTACTACATTGGGCTGCTACAATAGAGTACTTATAATTATCATTGTCGTATACCGTAAAGATAGCAAATATATCTCTATAATATTATAGAATTCTCATATCCCAGCTCAACATGGTCGGACATGTTCATATCAACGTCTCATATCGTGTTCTTTTTTCTGAAGCAGCATTTAGAAAATGAGTTATCTTGTTTGTCTAGTGTCTTAATTGTCCAAAATTATACAAACTTTCTTTGTAAACTTGATCATCCTAAGTGATTCTCCAATTCAAGTAAGTGTTTACTTTTCACTTAATTTGGTTACGAGCAATACAAAATTAATTATAACATTAAGCTAAGAACATAAATCAAAACTTAATGAACGTGATTTGGCGTTTTTAACTGTACACATTATATATATATATATATATATATATATATATATATATATATATTACATTATTTTACAAGTGTCATGTGTCTACGAAAGGTTTTCCACCGATAGTTGAGTTTTGTGTAATAAATAAGAAATTTGTATTGGTGACAGATGGTGGCAAGCCGAGACTTATCTGATAAGAGCATCGATTGTTGATCGAAGTGTAATTTCTCAAATTGATAAGTTGTTTTTCAGTACAGGTGAGTAAATATATGACCTTTATAACGACATCTGGTGTAATGTATGTCATCTTCAGCCATGATCAGTCCACTGCAGGACGAAATGCCTAAGCATGTTGCCTCCAAATGTCTCTGTTTCTTACTCTCGTGTACCACGAGTTCACATTGCCCCCAGAACTGTTGTAATTCATCTCTCCACTTTTTTCGTTGCCTTCCTCGATTTCTTTTGCCACCCAAGGGTGTCCAAACTATCAGTGTTGTACTCCGTCTATTATCCGTTCTGTGACTGATGTGTCCTGCCCATTTCCATTTTCTGTTTTTAATTCTTTCCATAAAGTCCATTCAGGGCGACTGAAGTTCCTGTACAGAACACAAACGATTGTGAAAGTGATACCAACAGGAGAGAAGTCCGTGCCTTAGGAAACATGAAGAACTTAGCCGTCCTAACATTGTTTTGTGTTGTAGAGCGAGGGGTGGTTCTCCTGTCAGAGGGAATGAGAACTGTGTTTCGGACTGCCAGCATGTTGTGGAGATTTGGACTGTTACTGGAAAAATGGACCATCTATATTCAAGAAAGGCGTTTGTGTAAACTGTATAAAAGAGGGCGATAAATGTTGGAAGAGTTCTCAATGCTGTGGATCATTATCTTGTGCCAATACGATGTTGACTTTACATGGCATATGTCGTTAGCGGAGCTGTTGAAGTAGCTGCACTTTCTGATGATGAATGTGGATGTAGCAAGTTAGTGGTCAGATCCTACCCTCCGAGAAATTGTCAACTGCAAACGAAATTCCCAACTTGCCTGGTACTTGTATTTAACTGTAACATCGGTAATCCTAGTTTCTGTATAACGTTTTGTTCAGAAATTGTGATGTTGAGCAATGAACCCGTTCGTTAAAAAATGTCCATGTCCATTTTTGTGGTTAATGTCTAGGTCTCTGCTCCATATGCTATTGCTGGAAGGATGTACTGGTAAGCATGTTGGTAGTATACCCTTCATAATTGTGCTTTTTATTGCCATCCTGCTTTGATCTTTCTTCTTATATCGTTCTCTTGGTTTTTCTCTATTAATGTAAAACGTTGGCCTAGGTAAACATACTCTTCTACTTAATCAAGTTGGATTCCAGTTAAATATACTGCCTTCATTGTTCTTGTGGGTCCTGCCATGATCTTTGTTTTTCTCATGTTCATTTTCAGTCCACATTTCTTGCTTGCGTTGTTCAGCTCTTGAAGTGTTACTTCAATGTCCTTTACAACGTGAACTATTAATATAATATCATCTGGAAATCATAGATGATTGAATTTCTCTCAATTAATATTTATACCCTTTTTTGTCCATTCTATCGTCCTAAAGATTTTCTCCGTACAGGCTATGGATAACTTTGGTGGCATGGTGTCTTCTTGTCGGATCGCCTTCTTTATCTTTATTATGCTGCTATCTTTATGCAGACAAACTGTTGTGGGGTTATCTGTGTAGATGTCGCTTAATAATTTGATGTAGTTGCTGTTGATTCCTTGTTCCTGCAGTGTTTCTAGAACCGAATGAGTTTCCACAAAATCAAAAGCTTTCTCGTAATCCACATGAACCGATACTCAAATCACGTTAAGGGCACGTTATGACGACGAAAACTCCATAATAAAAACGAGTGTGTGTGTGTGTGTGTGTGTCTGTCTGTCTGTCTGTGAGACAGTTGTTACAGTTGCTGCAAATTATCATTACAAGTTATCACCAACTTGTGGATCTTTGATGAATTTATGGTAAGCAAGCATATTTTAATATGGTGTGATATTGAAATGAGTTTTGTAAGAATGCTAACATTTGGTATACATGTTTCAGCTGATGCTCTCTGATATTCAATACTCATCATAATTTTGCCAAACTGCTTTTGAAGGTTCACTTTGTTATACAGTGTTTCAGCTAAAGCCAACTGTTCTCTGAGATTCATCGTAATAAATATATAATCGCATTGGCAACATCAACTTTGAGAAACAGCTTCTGCTGAAGTTGAACAAGTGTTTGGTTCAGTGAACTGAAGGTGGCAGCACATCTGTGGAGACAATGAACTGAAGGTGGCAGCACATGTCTGTGGACGCAGTGAAATTTTTTACTTCTCCTTTTACAAGTTTTGGTTTACTTCTAATCAAGTAGTTTTGAAGACACTTAATTGCTTTTACTTCTACAAAATAAAAGTAACAGTCACCCCTGCAAGTAACCATGTTCCGCCCCAACTATCAAACTGCGCTCTTTATAACTGGTGCTGCACCAACACCAAAGGTGGCAGCACTTTACAGATGGGGGCGCCATTAGAAAGCTGCGCAATCGTCTACTTGCGCCCACTGTCAATTATAATGGTAATTGCACCATGCGGCACCAGACCGGTAATACTATCCTTTGGGCGTATTAGTATTAGATCGAGATGCATGAATATCGATTTATGTTATCAACAGCCATTTAACACGCGAATTTAACTATATTTTTTACTAAAATATACATGTAGGAAATAAAACGTAGAAAATAAAGCCGAAAATTTACACTTTAAAAAACTGAACATTGCTATAATCACAAATATGCCTAACTATGAATTCCATCTGAATCAACATATTGTTTGACATCAGTTACACAACAGTTGTGGACCTATTCGTCCCTGTCTATGCCATCGCAACCCGTCATTCGTGATCCAGTGTCCAAGCCTCGGCATGTACAATGCACGTATTTTACGAAGACTACCTTAACTGGTGGTTGTCGGTATTCCGTTTTCGCGGGGAAAGGTGTTATCTCTCCGTTCTTGTAGCAGATAAGTAGATGGGCTCTTGGATCTGAAAATGAAAGTTGTGTAGGGTCTTGGCCATGAAGGAGAAAAATTGCAAAGTCTAGTGCATACGGTCCACAGTCATATGTGTTGTGCTGTTTTTGTACATTCATTACCTTGAAGGTTATCTTGTCTTTTGTCGTGCGGTGGAAACGGACGAACAGAACCGCATTAGAATTACCACTTTACATAGAGCACAGCGCACCTTGTCAGTTAGTGCACCAAACTATCATATATGTCAGTTGGTGCAGCACCAGTTATAAAGAGCGCAGCTTGATAGTTAGCGCGTAACAACCATATGCAGGAGCAAGCTTTGAAGACTATATGGAGGCTTGTTTTATGTAAGTTGAAGAAACAAAACGAAGACAGCATCTTATATTTTGGATATTGAAACAGTTAATAAATACTCGTTTAAGAATAATTATTAAAAATTAAATACATGTATTTGTTAATGTAAACATATGCTTTATTTTTATAATCATTTTAGACTGGTAACTGGATGGTATGAAATTTGTTGTACAAACTAGCTCATAACTGTTGTATCTAAATTATATTATACAATGTATTCTGTTATGTAATATTATGTTGCATTTTATCATATTGCATCGCATTCATTATATTGCCTTGTAATGTACTGTGTTATATTGTGTTATATTGCATTGTATTATCATGCATATCATAATGAAGAAAAAAAACAGATTTCAAAATTCAATATATTTTATATTTCAACTGGTTATACAGTTAGCACGTTATTATAGTTATACAATAATAATTAGCATCTAATAATTATGGTTATAAAATATTTCCCTAACATTATGCAATACAGGTATTTGTAACCACACACACACACACACACACGCGCGCGCGCGCACACACAGAGAGTGGGAGGGAGAGAGACAGAGCAGTTTCACAACAGGTGCATTATTGAAAACAACTCTAAACCTATACTGTCATTTTGAATAAACATACTAAAATACAGAATAATAAAACTTAATGGCGATATCAGAGTAGAACACCTTAATACAGGCTGTTGAAATTAATATATTATAAAGATAAACTAGCTTGAGTTTATCTTCATGTCACAGTTTTGTGTCCTTGAGTATCAGATGTTACTTTATTTCTTGTCTACTAAATGTCGATGATATTCCTTTAATCTGTCCAAACAGACGACAAAATTGTATATATGAATGTAGTGAATTATTTCATGTGAATACAGATATAAAGTTAGCTCAATAATAATAACTGATTTTACTTGCTGATAACTGAAGACTCACCTGAGTGCAGTTATAGTAATGAATCCAGCAGCATCCTCAGGGTTATATTCACCTTGAACATCCATGCTACACATCAAATAGAACACAGTAACAACATCGTTAAACATGTACATTATCTCTCTTATATAATTAATGGCTTAAAGGCCATTACAATTAAGGAATATATTGATTTACGTTATTGGTCAAAAATAATAATACAAAAACTATCGATTATAAAATCTTATCTAGCCTCATCAATCAATATCAACTCTTCCCTGAGTACACTGACCCAGAATCTCCAATAATATAATATGTTTTATCACAAATGTTTAAACATGATATGACATTATTTTCTTTATTCAACTTGGGATTATATATTATCTTGTTTCTCATTTAAGTATACAAAGCACATCTTCTAAAATTTTAATACTTTTCTTATCAGACCTTTTAATTTATTTCTGCCTGATGTGGTATATATATATATATATATATATATATATATATATATATATATATGAGAGAGAGAGAGAGAGAGAGAGAGAGAGAGAGAGAAAGTGAGGCTAAACAAAGCACCCACTCACTCGATTGCCCACTCACTCACTCACTCTCTGATGACATGTAAGAGGATGTTGCAACCCAGTTTTGAAAGTAATGTGTGAGGAAACTTTTGTATCCTGAAAGTTACATGATGAATAAGTGTTATACAAGCTTGCTTAATAATAATAATACAATGTACTAATATTAATAATAATTAATAAAACATTACTATTAGTATCAAGAATAAAGCCAGATGCCTAAATCTTCATCATCTGGATTACCAATTGTCAACAATATCTGTCTCACCTGACAAGTTCCTGGTTGTACAGTGAGAGAGGTGATTCTCTGCCAGTGATGTACACATGACCTTTGTACAGCTTACAGTACACAGTGCCATCTATGCCCTCTTGGCTCTTCTCAATGCACTGCCGGATGAAAGTGCACTCAGGACTGTACCAAAGACCTGAATTAAGATAAGGAGTCGACAGTGAAATTTCTCTGATTGGTCACTCCTTAAAGACAATCATTTGTTTATTATAAAATTAAACTATTTAGATCTTTCTGATTACAACAATTTTTTATTTAATACGACCAGCTCTGGTTTTTGACAATAACATCTCATTTGAGAGCATATAGTCTCTTACAGAGATCAAAACTACATATTAAAATGTTAAAAAAAGACATCCATTTGCCTCAAAGATATAGTAACTTCACTCATAGTAGGCCGATTACTGAAAAACAAAAAACACATAACTTGATGTGTAGCTAATTTTGACCAATAACAATAGATTTACATGAAAGATACAATCCATTTTATTGATGGAGTTTGTCTATTTCTTGTCACAAATATTTAAGAGAAGATAACACTTATTTCCAGTTATGTAAATGGTCAGTTTCAAGACAGGAATAGGAACTTTCAGTACAACATATTACGTACATGTATAAATAGAAGTCATTGAAAAAACTGTATAACAAACTTCTGGCATATTTTGTTTAAAACGTAACTGGTTCAGCCCTTTGTTGACACACTCATATAATAGACATTGGAGTGTTACTCTTGGAACAATCACTTAGTGGTTGTTCTAGGCAGATGGTCTTTTAATGCATATGGTTTTATAGGATGGGTTTATTGCAGAGCAAGGGTTATCAAATATTTACTGAAACAGGACTAGTTATTAGAGAGAAGTATCGTTCATGATCATATCAGTCACAAGCTAAATTAACTGTTACTAAGTTAGGTATATATATATATATATATATATATATATATATATATACTTGACAATACTGGGACAGTTAGATTCAGACAAGAGTCGATTCCAAATTATCTCAAGCTGTGTCATTTATCATTTGTGATACATGCTAAACACTGCATGGATTACCAGATGGGATGACCATTAGGCATTAGTTCAGATGTACACAGACCTCTGTAGACTTGCTGTGAAAACTCCACAGACAATTGATGCTTGATCTTCCGTAGCTCTCTATCCATTGTCAGGTTCTCGATGTCCAAATGGGCTTCACGTAATATTGTACCAGCCGGAGTCTCGTATATGCCTGCGAACACGAACAACAACACACATGCGTCACTCAATCATCCACATAACTAAACATAACCAAGATCTTGCATTCACAGTAGCTTTATATTAGTATCATCATGAGTAATAAAAAACCATGCATACAAATTCATGGAAATATTTAGTCATCACAAGTCAATCATTCAGATTTAATGCAGAAATATGATCAGACCTATTTCAAAGCAGACTCCATTAGTTATTTCACAAACATTTATTAAAATGTTGTATTGAGAATGCATTAAAATGTCCATATCACCATTGTTTCATGTGTAATGAATGCAATCAGAAACATTTCTGAAAAAATTTGTTTTGACAAAATACCAACATCTGGTTTATTGACTCACGAAATCCGATAAAAATTAATAAGAACATCATGTATAGTATAAAATGCTACATATGTTTTGAAAACAATTAAATTTAAGTTAAAAAGAAGAGGAAGAAATTTGTCTATATTTCTGTCAAAAAATTATATTAAAACAATTAAGGCAATATCTAACTTTGCAAGCTCCTTATTTAAGTCTTGTACATACCCCTTGACTTCATACCAAGAAAGCGGTTTTCCACAATATCAATTCTACCAATGCCATGGCGACCTCTGGTGAGAATATAAAATTTACAATGTTATGTGAAATGATAATACAAATTTTTTGTTTTCTAAAAACAAATATGAAACAGATTACATATTTATAAAACATAGTTTAGTAATTAGGAGACTATTTCATAAATCAAGAATTTTCTTGGCATATGATAAGTTATCATTATTTATTAATATTAGAATAGGTGGCTCAATTTCAAATAATACTTTGATCCAAATTCAGTCTTTGTAAAACACATTTTCAGTTAAGTTAATAAGTGTATTCTACTCTTGTATTTAGCAGAGTTCTAAGATGAATCCCCCCTGTACATTTAATTTATATTGAAGAAAACCATATTTGGGGGTCATTTGTTTACATCACTAGAATTAATATACTTGTTTTAAGATTGTAGTAAAATTGATCTGAATCACTTAGCCAATCTATTTGTTACATGAGATGGTTCTAAAAGGCTTGTTGTATCTTAAGGTAGGTTCTTTTAACTGCAATGTGTTTGTGAATTAGTGATATACATTAATATTTATTTTTTAAACAAACACATTTCCATTTTAGGCATAATAACCATCATGAGTGGTGTTTATTGCAATTTCTGCTTCAGGACCACCAAACAAATTAGATATGTTAAAAATATAAAATCGTTCACTAAATAACGCAATGAATTATAACTATAACTGTCATTCATGTCTCAGATGGATACTGGTGTGAATAGATGAGAAGAACTAACCCCAACTCATTCAAGTACAAATATAACCCTAAGGCATCAGATTTCTCTGTACCATCAGCAAGATTCTTCACCCTGATGGGAATGCCTAAAATAAACAATTAATTCAAATAGTTAGTATGTTTACAGGAGAACACTGCACTTATACAATGATAAGCCACTAGGCAAATGCCAGATGTTCCAACTGCAATTATATAAAACTTCAGGTCATCGAATTAACTAACTGGACTAAATGGAATCTGTATGAAATTATATAATTTAATCTTTTACATCTAATCAACTGTTCCATTTAATTTGCAGCATTTGGTGAGTGTACAATCTGATGTTCAATTGTCTTAACACTTATACCACCTGATTGTAAATTACTGTAAACTTATTGTAAACTTATATCTTCCAGTGACTGCTGACCAGTTCTGAACTCTATTTCTAATTTCTCAGGTTTGTCTGGAGCCTTTTCTGGATCAGTTGTCATTTCATACAGAGTATCCGGTGCTTTATTCTTAGGATCTTCAAGGATACCTGACTCGTAGCTGACATGCATCAAATTAGCATCTATACTCCATGGAGCCTTAAGTGTTATTGGTAAAGGAATACCATTCTCCTTAAATCAGAACATAAAGAATTAAATTTACTATACATTATTACATTAAAATATTTGCAGCTAAATAATAACAACATATAATATAGTAATAATAATATTGATGATGATAATAATAATAATAGATGGATGGATGAATGTTGCTTAATGACACCTTGGCAATATTGTAATATATTCTAATATATTGTAATAATAATAATAAAGCTAACTATTTATATCTGTATATAATAAATGCATCATAAATATTTAGCTAAATATATAAACTATTCAGCTGATCAATAATTAGTTACACTTTCCTTATTCTAAAAACAATACTTTTTGTTATGAACTTATAGCAGACTGTACATGTACGCCTTCAAACACTTATGTTCCTATAAAGCTTATTCTAGTTGCCCCAACATGCATTATTATGAAAATAAAGGAGCCATATTTTACAGGCCAAACTTTCATTTGGATAGACATTTGGCTGTCATGACCTTACCTTGGCATACTCAAACAGGTCTGATCTTCCCTTAAATCTTGTGTAAAATTCAGGAAGGCGCCATGGCGATATGATCTGTAAAGTAGAATTGGTCTGACATAGAACCTAGGCCAAAACTGTAAATTAAAAACGTGTTTTATCATATTAGTTGAAATTAATTACTGGTTTTATTATGTCTAAAGATATGTGTCACTCTTCAACCTATTCATATCACTTCCTCAGCCTCTTGGTCATATGTGCTAGAGCCAGTTGAAACTAATACTAAGACTATAAACAAAGCACTCACTCACTCACTTTCACATATATACATTTATAAATTAAGCATTCAAATTGAAATTGTTTTGTTTTATTTATTTAAAAATCATCCTGACCTTGACCTCAGGATAGAGTGCATAACATGCTAACTCAAATCTGATTTGATCATTTCCTTTACCAGTTGCTCCATGAGATATATATCTGATACCTTCATTCTTTGCTACTTTAACCATAGCCCTGAAAAGAAAGACACTTGATTTGTAATCATACCAAGAAAATATGATAATGATGACAATATTGCAAAATATTAATAATAATATAATTATTTATTTTCACACAAATGTTTTGGTGTATATTTTCTACCAAACATATTTAAATGAAGCCTAAGACCAGTAGCATGACCTATTTTATAACTGTATGGGTTGATACAAAATGAATGAAATTATTCACTGTTTACTAAGACTGTTCTACATTTGTACCACATAAATAATTTCATTTCCATTAAGCTTTAGCAATTTATACGCACACACACACATGCACATATATTATATGAACTGTACATAGGATGTACACATCAGCATTTAATCAAACTGTAAACAGACAATTAAAAGTTATATTGTAGAATTTAATACATGTATATTCATGTAAATTCACATAATCTTAAATACACATATATTAATATCCACACAAAACTGATCATCGGAGTTTAATATAAATGATTTGCAATCTAATAAAGATCCATTTAGTGTTACTACTTACATCAGGATGATTATCGTGTTTTCTTTTGATAATGGAATCTATGATTCAGTTCAATCAATTTATTTCAGAATGTAAAATTCCATATACATACGAATTATGATACAGTGAAAAATATAATACACATAACAAATTAAGTATTTTCGTCCATTCTATCACAAGAGTTAGAATGAAAGTAAAATGATGATCTGTGACAGATAACTATGGTAATTCCTACTCCCAACAATCAGTCATCGTACCCCCCAGTTCCCTGTGATTCCAGGGCACCCCCCTCCTACCTTCAGCTGTGGATCTTCAGTGGTTTGGTTACAATCTCAATGAAAATACATCTTTAAATAATTCATTTGTTTGTTACTTTAAACAGAGAAATATTACTGGGTTTTATTTTACTTAAATACACGTTCTTTCCAAACTAGCATACACATGTAGATGCATTGCTCCCTCCAAAAAAACCTATAAAACACAAAAATTCTTTTGCTGCTGATGTTTATATTGATGGCTTAGTAAAATGAATGATTGGCAATAAAATTATTTAGTTTTGTAATAATGGAGTTTGAAAACGGGGAGATAGAAAAGGATAAAATTATGTGTTAAATTACCTAGCAATACAAGGTCTGGCCAAAGCAGTACCAAGTAAATATCGATCCTCATAAATGGCATTTGCTTGGATTCCAACTGATATAAATTCCTCGCAAAATTCTCGTCTCAGATCCTGAATGACAACCTGCTTTGCTCCTAGTTTCTCTGCTTTGACTCTGGCTGCATCAAAGTCCTCTTCTTGGCCTATATCAGCCTGATCCGGGAGAGAGTTCCCAAAAGGATGAAAATAGTTTGTGAGTTTTCAATAAATACTAGTATCAGTATCAGGGTAATTTTTGTTGTGAAGGAGCTCAAACATTTAGGGAAATATAATGCATAGAAAGCACAATTTTAGTCACCAAAAACATAAAAAGTATTAAAAATTTAATTTTAACACTACTTTATTTCAGTAAGCTACTACTTATCCACTACTTATCCACTACTTTAACATTATTGCCTTCATATTAAGAATAACTGAGTTAAGAAACTTTGTCAACATAAAATGATAAATCATGGATTTACAGAAATGTTAAAATTAATAGCAACTTTTAGTGTTTAAGTTGTAACATATAACAAAGTAAATTAAACTGAGTTTAGTCTTAATTATAATAGAATTGGATGGGGGGGGGGGTATTTTTACCACATGCAGTTTTTTATGTTATACTTATTACTGTTAATAAAATAATACATTTTTTCAACACAATAATACTTTTAAGAATGATACATCTTGATTAAGGTTGGGACCTTTATCTTTTGAGCACCACCACCTTAGGTTATGGACCTGTAAGTTTTGGGCTCATAGTCAACTCTCTGGGGAGCATACATGAGTTGTATACGTACATATCCATACTCCACAATTATCCATCATCATCCGATCATCAGCGAATAAATGGATCAATAAATCGTCTGTAATGACTTAATGGATTTGAACCTGGGTCTTTCATTTACTAGTCCATTCTCTTAACACTGAGCTAAGTTATGAGGTCAGAATTACTTCCTTTATGTGAAACTGTTATCTTTGAGATCTCCGACAATATGTGAGAATCTAACAATGTACTCACCGTAAACGTCACAACGTCATAACCTTTCTCTTGGAGCCACTTCAGGATACAAGACGTATCCAGACCTCCGCTGTAGGCCAGCAAAACAGTGTTTTCCTTTGACATAATTCTCTGTTATATAAACACCGGTTATATTAACATCTGTCCGTTTGTCTTTTTGTGATCTATTTGGTGGCCACTATTTCTGGATTATTGTATCTAGAGATCCTGTCTGGGAGAAATCACACAAATATATGTGACTAGAGCAACTTGCAAGTTGTATTATGTTGTTAAGTATTAGAAAATATGTCAAATATGTCATTACCTACAAATAAATTGTGGATGGACTCAACTTAAAATGATTGTTGTTGTAATTTGCCACAGTCTGATAGATGACGGTGCAATATATATATATATATATATATATATATATATATATACGAAAGAAGAAAAGTGTATGATGGCACCAATAACGTGTGAATATAAATATGAACAACTGTTAAACTTTATCTAATGTTTTATACATTTAATATATTAATGGTTTATGTTGAATGCGAATGAAATGTATGTTGAATAAGCTGCATATATATATATATATATATATATAAATGGCTTCTGGCACTAATTATGATATATGAGGGTAACTGATATCAGATACTGACAGTAACACGTACACAATACGCCGTCAGTCGTCTTCCTCAAAAGACATTCCAACGCTCTTTTTCAATCTACACAAAAGCTGTATAAATTTGATTCAGCGCGAATAATTAATATCTGTATTACTCGTAAGTATCTTTATGTAGTTAATATAGCATACATATGTAGTCTGGGGGCTAGTGATGCTTTGCATTTTAACTGTGATTCAGTGATGGTCAGGCTGATTAGACTGAAGTCTAGGCACCCGTCAATTTTATTTTGTTATTTTTTAGGCATTATTACCAGCACTCAATGGTTAAAGTAACTTTGCACTGTGCGCCGTAGCGATACATGTACACGTGTATTTATCCATTATATATATATATATATATATATATATATATATATTCTTATTGTAATATCGAGGGGAGGGGAATTGTATCTAAAAGCCTAGGGGTGAGGTGATGGGTTAATACGGTCTTGTCGTAACTGTAGATCTGTTACAAACGACGAATATTTTGATATATTTATGCACGCCTTTTGTAGTTGACCGATGTCATAAACAAACTGCCAGAAAATTAATTGTTTCTCTAAGAAAAACAACTCTCTCTCCCTATGTGTGTTTGTGTGTGTGTGTGTTTTAGGATACATATAGAGAGGCACAGGCACGGAACATCAACATATCTAAACATCCGTTGAGACCTCTACCTCTCTAAATCTAAATAAAACTATTCATACATCAATCTAAATATAAAGTGTTCTATACCTCCTACATATCGATACATATATACGTAGACCTATACATGTGTCTGGGCTACTCATCAGCCTGTGAGCCAAGATAATTCGCTTTTCGTACGCGACAAATATGTCACGGCCACAGGGAAGCGATTCGTGTAGGCTACGTACAAAAATCGGAAGCTAAATAAAAAAAGTACCATTTGACACCAGAGCTCGCAGTAAACAACAAGTGCATGTGGTTCAAAACTAAATTAACATATATACAAGATAAATATTTTGACACCACAGTTTACATTCAGCAGTAATTTGTTGTGGCTCAAAGGTAGCCTATACATAAAACATACCACAGATCCGGATCTCAGCTCCAATCTGTGTTCAAATTTTGACGACCATATTTAATCCCAGTTCGATATTGACGACCATGCATACGTATACACAATTATTATAACTAAACTGATTTTTGCTTCTGGTTCGGGGAGAATCCTCAGGCTGTCTCATAATCAGCACAACCTCTATGTTGGAGTAGTTCAGGCTAACTCCTCCCTCACCACTCACACGGAAAGATGGAGCCGAAATATCCTGAGGGTGGTCACTGCCAGATTGTTTTACGTCCTTAGGGGGTCTTTAACGTCCCCATTTATTTTTAATAATTCAGTAGAGACGGGATGGAGACGGGAGCACCATTTAATGTGGTCAACCAACCCCCAATTTTTTGGGCCGAGAAATTAATCTTTGGTAAAGTTTCGACCTCTTACTTGGATCGAACCTGTGACCCTTGGGACCAAGTGCCACGTGTTTAAGCGCTAGGCCACCTGATCTCATACACTAAACTGATGATACTGAACATCCTATATATATAGTTATTCTAGTTATCTATGCTAATATCTGGTAAGTATAAACGTATCCTAAATATGGAGGGATTTCAATATCCACAAATGTATCAAATATACGAATCAAATATACAATGTATCAAATATGTAAATGATAAATTAACACATAAATTGCTTATTTGTAAATATACTTGTAAGTGTATATAAAAGTAAACGATCATTGTGGATTATAATAATAAAGTTAGATTTTAACAATAACATCGTTTAAAGAGTGAAATGGTTTATTTTGTTATCATTCTCGGCTGAAATTGTTTCTCATCTGTGTCCCAAATATCCCTCCCACCATCCCACGATGCTGATAATGTTTAAATTATTTTATATCATCACATACTCAAATAGAAGCCATGTTGACTGGTGTCTCAGAATAAGGCTATACTATACTATCTCTCTCTCTCTCTCTCTCTCTCTCTCTCTATATATATATATATATATATATATATATATATATATATAATTTTAGACTATGCGTGCACAACAGTCGTAACGAGTATAGTATTTAGATTAGTGTTTAAGTGTGTCACTGTGTATACTGAGACATCTATCAGGTCTTAAAGGTGAATGTTACCTGACTCTGTTACCTGATTCACCTTCAACCTAAAAATCGACATGTCAACAGTGACGTTGTCTGTCAATTAGAGCAAAGCAAAGAGCCAACATGTCTTCTAATAAACATGATAATTCTACAATGCGTACGTGCGTGTATGTGTGCGTGAGTGTGTGCGCGCAAGCGCGCGTATGTGTGTTGCTGATGCATAACATCGTTACATCGTTAAAATTTCATTCACGGCAGCACAGCTTCAAATGTTTAGTGAGTTAGCTACATGAAGAGAGGGTGTTGTGGGGGGGTCGCATAATTTTGAATATGGATGGTGCTTGAAATTTTACATAAAATTTAAGCTGGTTATCATTTTGTTGAAACCCTCGACAGGTCGATGAAATCAGTGTGTATTTAATATCGATAGGTAATATGAAACTTTATAATAGTTGTTGACGAAGTTCATCATTGAAATAGCATTGTGTACTATTTAGCCAACATTGGACACGCCTAAAATATTCATATTAACTCCGGATGCAATAATATAATATAACAATAATAGCCGAAATGGCAGTTATTTTACCTGGCTTAGCTACCTCAAATGAGGAAGACACATATGGTTTGTAATTTACTACTCCACCACGGGAACTAATTGTAATTATATTTAGAATTTGCAATAAACGGCATATTTGGTGTAGAAAACCTTGCCAGTTGCTTGGTTCGATGAAAATATCCTCTTACTATAATGCCACAGCCGGTATTCGAAGCTCCGACCATCCTGCACAGCATGACCATGAGTAAAAAAGCCTCACGCTTAAACTTATCAGGCCATAGAGGCTAAATTATCAATAATTATATAGGTAATAGGATACTAAGAAATATATTTCTGAATTAAAAATCATTTAATTAAAAAGAGAATTCTCACTAAAAATTCACTGGTGAGCAAGTGTCCACTTTTTCATTTACTTAGTGAGCAAGTGTCCGGTGAGCAACTGTCCGCGTGAGCAACTGTCCGTACTCTCTGCAACATACTCCAGACATTGTCGATCCAATTGAGGTCAGGTGACTGGGTCGATCACCTGGACATCATTTTAATCTAATCCGGTATGTACATAACGCGCTGTATGTACTAGTGCATTGTCGTGATGGAATATAAATAGGATCATGGCATCCCCAAATAAATTCAGAAGATTGTGATCCAGATTGTCAATATAATCAGTACTTTTCACAGTACCATTCACGATGACTAATTTACCAACTCCATGGTAGGAAAAACATCCCCATACCATTAAAGAAATAAAACATCTGGTAAATCCAGTGCTGTCCCATTCTCGCAACATACCTTCATTCGTCTATCATTAAAGCAATGAGTGAATTTCCATTCATCCGAAGAAAAAAAACAATTCAGGAGCAGTTATCTTTTGTGTTCCAGTGTCTAACTCTTGTACACCACCGGATTTTAGCACGTCTGTTGTTCGGATCAATGAGAGGTTTCCTTCTGACGATTCTACAGAGACCCGCTATGAATTCTTCTCCTGTCAGTTGATTGCGAAACTATTTTGCCTATCCTGTCATTCCACACTCGGTTAACAGTTCCCAAGGACAGGAATCGTTGTTGCTGCACAACACGTTTAAGCGTCCTGTCTTCCCGGAGTATGGCGTCCAGATCTCTCTAGTCCTCCTGTCAAAGATGCCAGTCTGTATGAACCTCCGACATATCCTAGAAACAGTTCTTCGGCTGATGTTCATCTGTGCGGCAGTCCGGTTGGCCGTTACTCCAGCCTGCCGTACGCTGATCATCGTCCGTCTCAGCTCTGCGTTTATGTCTCTGCCACACCAGCATAAATTAGTACAGACATAATGTTATTTATTCCAGTCTGCCAGTTATATATTTTATATAATATTTATTTTATGTGGGTTTTTTTTCACTCTTAATGAAGCTATTGCCATTTTTGTCCAGCTGTTTCATCCTTTTCCAGGTATATTACGATGGAACAACACTTTTGGTAGGGACCTGTAGATGTTAAACCGGACGATATAGAAAGACCTCTCTTAACATCAGACTGTCAGATCACTACTGGAGCACATCTGGTTGTAAAATAGCTCAATTACAGTAAAATTATATTTTCTTCTGACTAATAATAAAAAAAAGGTCATATGAACTTTGTAGGTGATAGCACATTGCGTTACTGACCTGCAGTCGGGGTTCAAATCCCAGTGCTGCCTGTATCTCTGAGATGTTTCATTTAATCGTGTTTGCTTGATAGGAAGTCGCTCCTCGACCATAGGCCTCAGATGTGACAATCGCCGAGTTTAATCAAATAGCTCATTTTATTATTTCTTTTATGGGGTCGGCCTGTGAGATGGGAAAATTATCACATTTGTGCACATTGTAGGGTAAACGGGCCGATGGACCTCCGAAGGTAATAGGGCCAACTGAAAGACGAAACACCCTGCCATGGCTTGAGTTGAACCCTAGTGCTACATATGTGCAGCCAACCGCGCTACCAGTTGCGCCATGGAGGCGTCCGTGGCCATTGAGCAAGATGCCCGTATCCAACAAGAAAACGTGAAAGGGAAGCCTTCTATCTTATAGGTCTGGGATCTATTTTTAGACATTTCCTCAAATATAATGCCTACACTCACCTTTTCTGTTGCTATTATCTAGCCAACAACGAAACAATTCTTAATTCAATACATATACGACTGGTCGAAATATAAAGCCATAGCTAACTAGATGATGTTAACAGTAGACACTTTGGACACAGGATTGACACAAACTGTTCTTCATAAAACTCGGTCGCTTTTCACTTCACTGATATGTAACATAAACAATCAACATGCCCCCCCCCCCGAAACAAAATACACACAGACGTTTTGACCGCTATTCGGAGATCATACTTCACCACACATCAGAGTCACCATCTATTAACAAACTCTACCATCTTCAATGATGTGGACTTTAGTTTATAGTTCGCCTCAAATGTTCCTTCACGTACGCCCCGTCATTGTTGAGGTCATTCAATGTCATATGCATGACACCCAGTCAGAGTTCTGGTCTATAAATAGTTTAGTTAATATCAAACGCGTGTTATTTGAGTTAGATACCGCTAGCATCAATACTCGTGTGTCCGCGCGTGTGCGTGTTAGTGTCCTATATGTTTACGTTGGGTGCGTTCAAATGACCCACTGATGCAGCTTTCACAGTATCATTTCAAGGGTTTGTCTTCACACACACACACACACAAAGAGAGAGATTAAAAAGTAATACCAATATATGTCTCTCTCTCTCTCTCTCTCTCTGTATGCTTGACCTATTAATGACTAGTTTAAACCAGTTCTATCTGCCACAGTGTGGCGGTTTACGTCCCCATTTATTATTACATTGTATAAAACGATGTGGCAGGATAAAGTATATATAAATAACATAAAATGGATGTGTGTGCGTGCGTACGTGCATGCGTATGTGTGTGTGTGTGTGAAATGAGCAGATGCACACAATCTAAAGTCAATGTTAGATGAAGTTAAGCACGTACCTTAATCACAACCCAAGTAGCAGCTACTTAATTTTAATTGTGTAATCGCACGTTTCTAAATCATTGTCTTATCTCTACTGATCCTGCGTGTTGCTTTAACATTAAAAAAATGTCTCACCTACAGTTAGCCGCTTTTTATTACAGCGAGTTGACTGCGTTTGGGTCAATTAGTCTTACATCAGCTTGTTTTGAAATTGCGCTCCGATTTCATCAGAATGTTTTCGTCAGAATGACAGCTGTTAGCACATTTGGCGAGAATCCAGGGCAAGACGCAACACAGACAAATCCTACTTGAAAAATCCCGTAAGATATAAACTCAACTGAAACAAAAGCTCACCTAGTTATCAGAAATCGGGAGAGAAACCGACTCTGATATATATATATATATATATATATATATATATATATATAATTTCACGGTATACATCCATCGTTTAATTATAATACGTGATACTTAAGACCCGTGAAGTCCGAGTGAACAATTGTAACTCAGACAGCCGTTGTGCAAATGCATATTCATTAGCCATGTTGGCGGGTCTGACAGAAATCGTGCTAAACATTGACAATTCTGTTATTTTGCGAGAACAAAAGATTTATATTGAAACTGAGAGATATAAACTAATTATATTTTCCTAATATTTGATTTCATATTTTTCGTTTTTAATTATATAGAGTTTCTTATCATAACATCTAACTTCCAGTGCGACAGTCATTACCTCGCAGCTTCGGGTGTCTCGAGTTATGAAAGCTGTCTTTCTCCACAAATAATCAGGGGTGATTGAACTACTTTTATTTTGTACTTGAGTAGATGTCAAAGTAAACTTGCAAAAATCTACTTGAGTAAAAAGGAAAATTACTTTCTAAAAGTAAATGAAGTAAAAGTAGAGGTAAAAGATCAAATTTACTGTAATACGAGAAACAAATAGATAGTGCACAAGAGTGAACAAAATTCACTGTGTCCACAGACATGTGCTGCCACCTTATGTTCATTGCGTCCACAGACGTGGAGATGTGCTGCCACCTTCAGTTCACTGAACAAAGCCTTTGTTCAACTTCGCCAAAAGATGATTCTCAAAGTTGTAAAAAAAAATATTATAGCCGTAAAATATTGTAAATTATTGTAAAAATTCAAAATTAAAAAAAACATAATTCAGTATAAGCTAATTGTACTAGTCCTAGTGTATGTCATTAAACATATTTATATGCGCTACAGTCTTTACTCAAGAGTTTCAAACATATTTCATTTCGCACTTTAGTGTGAATATTTAAAAAATTGGAAAATATTCGCCCAATTGATGCTGATGAAGCTGGGTAAGATAGCAGCTTGACAGCTGTTTCTAGAAAGTCAACTGATACGCCATAAGAACTGTATGAGGGCCTTCCACCAATTAATCGGTGAGAGTTTGGAAGCAACATTGGTGAAAAATGTAGATGGAAAAAGTGATGCTTAAATTGTACCTGATAGTTTATCAGCGATGTGATGAAACTTAATTGGGTCTTTCGTAGTTAGCCGATCGTTGGGAATGTCTAGTTGCTTTGCATTAAGATTTACAGCTTTGTACGAGGGATGGAGCATGTAGGATGAGGGTAAATTAACTTGACTAGCTATTGGATTATAATAATAATAATATGTGATATTTATATAGGGCTCTATTCATCTAGAAGCTGCTCTAAGGCGCTTTACAATATTATTTACAATATTAGTATCCCCAACTCAGACCTGTTTCCACCCAGCACACATCTCAACTCCCAAGGGAACATACAACGCATGTTTCCATTATAGGCGTAAACCGTTACTCAAACACATAGCCATCGCGTCCTGTCAGGTACTCATTTTTTTATGGATGAGTGAACCAGTCGCTATATGACAGCATTGCAGCTCACGGAGCCTCGAACCCGCGACCATTCGGCTACGAGTCCTACCCTCTAACTAACTGCATTATCACGGCTCGTGATTATCATAATGGGGATTAGTTTGTTAACTCAATTGCTGTTTATGTATTACAGTCATACTGTAGTAGATGTTGTTATATTTTTATCATTGTACTATTTTATAGCTACATTTTTTTATTTGATTTTTTTTACAAGTTTATGTAATTTTTTTTTAAAAACAACAGTTTTGAACGTTAATTAACCTTATTAATAACGTCTATGTAAAAAACTTGCTAACCCTGGTTACGCGATAAATTATCCCATCTTATAGCAAAATATAAACAACAATATTTTAATAATAATGGCCGCGAGATGGCAGTTATTTTATGTGGCTTAGCTACCTCAGATGAAGGAGACGCATCTGGTCTGTGATTTACTGCTTCATTACGGGGACTAATTCTAAATAAATTTATAATTTACAATCGATGGTATATTCAGTGGAGAAAACCTTGCCAGTTGCCTGAAAAACTCCTATTACTATAATGCCACGGCCGGGATTCGAACCTCCGACCTCCAGCACAGCATGACCATGAGTAAGAAAGTCCCATAAAGTCCAATATATTTAGTATATATAAATATGAGGCGGTATATTTAATATAATGGATGTTCTATAAACTCAATACAAGAATGTGTAAATCGATCTGGTCTTGTGCATATCCAAAAATCGTGAATTTACAGAATACAAAATAGTGATATTTAAAGAACAAAGCTATTATATTATTACATATGTGTGTGCATTGATTACTGGTCCAAAACAACAACAACATAATTATGAAAGAAAGGTCCGAGGTATCTTCCTGCTAAGAGGAAGAAAACTCCAGACGAATTTACAGAATACGCTTGTCGTTTTACGTTACTTAAACGTCTCCGCGACATCGCTGACCCACAACCCAGCAGGCACCCGATGTAAGATCAATGTTAGGAATAGGTAGATATTACATCGCGACATCGCACAACGCGAACCCAATGCATATCCGATGTAGCTGGGCTATACTGTATCGTGTTTGATTTTTTTCATCGGTATTGCGATTTTGGATCAATGTTGTCTTTTCGATCATATATAATTTACTATTTTATGGTTATCATTTGAGAAGCCGTTATTGTGTGTATATCTGTTATGGGTGTATCTGGTGAAACTTCGCACCTAATTGATATACATTTGTTCAAATAAACCCCAAAACCAAGCCACAAGCTAGATCTATCCCACCCGGATTCTGACGTCACGCCATCCCTGGATCATTTGAACACAGCGCGGTATGTAAATAAGTTGTACCAAAGTTGTGTATTTAGTAATATGAATAGTCATGAGACATGATGCTGCGTATAGTTTCTTGAAATATAACTTCTTTTGTTGAAGATTGATCGATCGAGATGTCGGACTTCCAATCACTCAGCATGCGATGATGCGTGTCTACGCTAGGTATTGTATTTGACATGTTAATGTTAGGGACCGACCATTTGACTTCCAGGGAATAGAAGGGCTGGAGTTTTTTGAGACCAGAAAGCTTTTCTTGCCATTTGAGAACTAGCAAATTAATGAACCACGGAGAGCTGAAATATTTATTTTTATTATTACAATTCGAACAACATTTTTGTGGTGGCAACCGGGTGGGATGGGAACGGGCACTTGAAATCCCCCTCCCCGCCGCATATAGTACTTGAATACAATCCTTATGGTAAACGGAAAAAACCCCACTCGACATAAGCCCACTCAGACAAAACCCCATCGAACAAAACCCCACTCGGACAAAACCCCACTTTAAAAAAAATATATATATATATGACGTATTTGTGCTTATGGACGACTGTTAATGACAAAACTCAATGTGTCCCGTTTTAAAATAAAATACATATAATGTGAAACAGATCAAATGCATCTAACAGAAACAACGCTTCACTTTGCCAATCTCACACAGTGTCCAATGCCCCGTAATGTCACTTCTACGTTAACTCCTACACACACACACACACACACATATATATTATATATTCTTCAACAGTTTATATATATATATATATATACACATATATAGTTAATTTAAATCTTATTTTACATGTAAAGCACTTTTGAACATGTTGTACAATATTATGGAGAGTGTTATATAAATGTTGTATGTAATAATAAAAATGATTATTTAATTAATCAATCAATCAACAGCACCAAAGGCCTAATAAAAAACATTTATTAAATATTATTTTAAGAATGGGATTATGTCCGAAATGTGTATTAGTGAGTGGGGTTTTGTCCGAGTGGGGTTTTGTCCGATAGGGTATAAATTTGTATTATATATGATAACGGTTATATAATTTTGCTACTACTAGAAATGAGGCAGTGGTTAAAATTGAGGACATATTTTGCGCCACACATATTCAGGATGATTGGCTGTTCTCAACAGATTGAGCTAACATTAGGTTATACTATATCTCTAGCTTCACAACAAATATGCACGCACCAGTGAGCATGCATGTGCATATCAGATGTTGACCCTCTAATTATCCATTGGCAGTGGGCTCTGATTCCTCACACATGTTCTGTCATATGCGGCTTAATAAATGTTTCACCTTTGAAAACAACAACCAATGTTTTGCGATTGATCAGTCATTGGTATATATGTCGATTCTTAAAGAACTGTTCGGTTCATTTTAATTCAAGAATTTTAATTGGTTTGGGAGTAGAGATTCCACGATTTCCATCCAATAATTAAGAACACGCATAACGGTCCGAGATCTTATTATAGAATGTGACGTAATGTCAATTTGTTTGAACCTGTGTGATCACTATAAGCTTAATTAACATGTAAAATAGGGGAGTGGTTAATGTCGAGATGGGGATGAGGGTGACTTATAAAAAATTGGCATTTGTAAAGCGTTTAATCATGTCTGAAACTCCTTAAGCGCGATCCTTAAAAAAGAAACGATAACAAATTAAAGCAATATACACAATTTCTGTCATTCCATGGTTTGTTTCCAATCAGTAGCCGTTTATATCCTGACCTATTTGCTCATGTGGATTCACGCATATATATACATATATATATAAACATTGTCATAACACACACAACACAATGTGCATCACCCGATAGCTAGCAGCTTCCCTCAGCTATTATTTAATCTGACATAACTTTTAGATAGTACAATCTATAGTCATGTTGTAGTTAAGATGATTA
>JAODUP010000339.1:0-202500 GCA_025642065.1 Paralvinella palmiformis | reverse complement strand
GGTTACTATAGATAAGTTATATAGACCTTTAAATCAGTAAACTGTATCTACACATGCACATCAGTAAATATACTGATGTAAATTTTGTATAAACAAACATAAAGTATCATGTAACCAAATGATCAGTTCTCAGGCCTTCTATTTCATATATAATCCACTTGTACATCATGGTGATTTCCTCATCCATATGTCCCTTCTTGCTCGATTCCCCAGCTCTTTTACAGAGTTTCAAATTTTCCTCATAAATTATCCAACCATTCCCTTTTCTTGAATACACATTGACCAGTGACACAATTGAACTAGGTTTAGGTAATATACTTTTCAAAAATTATTTTGTCAGGGAAATTATACGTACAACAATCTGTCTGTCAATAGTCTTGTGTAAACATGCAGACTAATTTACTTTTCATTACTAAATACTGAGGGTATTACATTTTATAATTTCATTTATATGACAGACATGATATACTATAACAGTCAAATATAACTGTGACACTTGGTTTTATTGAAGTGCCAGAAATAGTGCATTCATTAGCATATATAGACAAGTTCCAAGACAAATAATATATTTATAAAAATAGACAGATATGTCTTACTATAGACAGTAAACTTACACATATTGCTATTTGTCCTATTATTTCTTCAGGTATTGTCCGATTGAGGGCATACACCTTATGGTAGAATTTATCTAGAGATGTATCCATCACCTCCATACAGATCCAGACATCACCCTAACACAATAAAAAATCACAATAATTATCAGTGGATCAACATAAAGTTAATTGTCTGATTTATCATATTAGTAATTCTAAACCAGTATAATTAATTAGTGTATTAAATTACCGGTATTATTGTATACTTATAATTGAGATGTAAACAACATGTAAGTGAATTGTCTTAGTGTCCAAATGGTGATAAACCAAGATATTAACCAAAATATGTCAATTAAAACTAGTTTGTAGATGTTTCATCCTTGAAAACGTCAACAAATACATAATACTAGATGTCATTGTTACCGAGTATAGCTTGAAATTTAATCATATATAATGTGTTATGGGAAAATCGCATTGAAAATGTCACAAATGCTCTTAACTATAAACATGTTTCCTATGTGCATCTATGATAGATTTAATTAGCCCTATCATAAATTTTCATTTATACATTACTTCAGCACCAAGTTCCTGATTTTGGCATTTTATAAAAATACTTTGATAAAAGCATACATTTTCAAACCCAAACCTAAGGAAGCTCATTCTAGCCAACATTAACTTAGGTTTGCCAATCCACGTATTTGATAATGAGTAAATCAAACCACACTAACCTCATAATATAAAGCGCCATAAAACTTGACCGTGTGAGGTAATTTTTTTGATTTCATGTTTGTTTCTAAATCCATAAGAAGTCGCTTCTCATCCAATGGATCATATGAGATATGCTGTATCTTCTGAAATGAAACAAAATAAACATACCTATTAAATCACAACAAACAGATAGACACACAATCTTGCATAAACACAATCTTACACACACACACACAATTTCACCGTAGATTTACATTTCTATCATATCAATCTCAACAATGCAAATTAGTTATGACCATTCAGTATATCCTGTTGTTCAAAATTAACTAAGATATGGCATCTGAATAAACAACATCTGAAACAACGGCACCAAACATTGTCAATCTGACCTTTTTAAGTCAAGTTTCAGTCATTTATCTATATCTGAGATTGGCTGACATAAGAAACGACAGGTTTTAAAGACTTCTCACTTTTCTTAATTGGCCAAAATGCCCCTTACCCCAATAAAAAGTATATTATTACTGGTATATCACTGACTGAAAAACATTCCCGTTATCATAAAATGCCACTGAACAATCAGTAATCTAGGAAAGCGTTTAATATACTGCGTACACTGTAACTTAAATTAGTTATCTGTGCCCAAATGGTCCTTTTTGTTATTGGTGTCTTGGTTAAACTATTTAGCAATTTTTTTCTACTAATAAATAAGCTCTGGAAATAAAACGACATGATGAATTGAGAACTGTAATAGAATAGTAAAAAAATCCAAATCAAGGCATTTGGATCACAAAAAGGGCCTGATCAAGGGCTACTTAAAACATGTTAACAGTCGCAAGTTACATGGTACTGGTGTCCCACTGTTGGTTGAATCATAGATTGGGAGGAAACTCCAATAGCACAGTGCCTTGAACAATGTGCAGCAAACTTCAAGGTTGTGGGTTCGAGCCCAAGTGATGTCTGTGTGTAATATTTCCCTACAGAGTAACAGTTTACTCATTCACTCATACAAAATATTTGCAAATTTTAATTGCCATGAATTTATTAATATTTATGTTCACATTATGATACTTGATAATCATGAAGAAGGTTAACAATAATTACATCACAAAATTTTGACTAAAGATTTTCAAAATAGGGCATTTTAGTACCAATTTCTAGGTAGAAACGTAAATCATTTTCAGACAAATGCAAGGACATAATCATGATATTCATATAATGAAAATAAATGTATTTCTTCACTCAGCTGTTTCATCCAGGTGAAATTTTCTCAGTGCTAATTTTGTGCAATTTTTAACCTAATAATTTTACTTAAAACAAATGTCATAATTGGATATAACTAATTCACAGCCCAAACACACCAAGTCCTTTTTTTCAGCTAATTAGTACAATTGTATTCTGAAAAGAAAACCCCCACCATAACCTTAATTCTCCCCCTCACACACCTAATATATATTAATAATAACAAAAACAATATATTGGAATGATGATAAACCATTCTTAAACAAAACTTGGTCTTTAGCTTCAAAATATTAAAATGATCCTTTTTTCACTCTACTGCTTAAAATCAGAACAGCTGTAAGAAAACGGTAGATAAAACCTGACAATGTCCCCCCCCAAAAAAAAAAAGTTTCAAACATATCTGAGTTGGCTATTAGATAAGACATACATAACTATGAGTCTGTTTTATAATAAGGACAAAACCAGCTTAATACCTTCAATCTAATAATGTCAAATAATTAATGCAAATGTATTATTTATCATATAAATAAATGCATGTTTAAGTATTAATTGTTTATTGGACACCTCAAAAAAGAATCGTATCTCAGGTCTGAATCAACAACCTGTAGGTTAGCAACACAATACTCTAACCACTGATTTATATGAGTGAACTGTGGGAGTGATTTCTTTTATTAAACAAATTCATTAACTTCATAGCTGACAATAATACAAGTACGTGATTATTGTAATTAATTACACAAATATAAATTAAACTGACGCCTAGTATTGAACCTTGCCCTGACCAGTATTAGTGGCCTTCCTTTGACTTTAGGATACAGGTGAACCATTCAATAACTGACATCAACTACTCGACCAGCTGGCCCAATGCTAGAGCCTAATAGTCAACAGGACACTAGTATTAACACCAGACCACAATAGGGCTAATGCTAAATGATTATGGGGAATGTTCCACGCGTGTGTAAACATGGTTCATATAACGCAGTCAGTATCATTGAGAATGATGTCATGATGTCTGTAAACATAGTGCTGGTAACACAGCATCGTGCACAATGTCATCATGATGACTGTAAACATGGTTTGGGTAACAGTCAGCATCAGCGGCAATGCTGTCATGATGACTGTAAACACAGGTCAAGTAAAAATAAAGACCGTAAACGTGACACATGTAACACAATCAGTATCAGCAACCATGTTGTAAAATTACACACACACACAATATATATATATATATATATATATATACAGACAGTAGAATCCATCTTTATTGATCAATTAATATCAAGGCTCCCTCAGAAATCTGATAACTAAATTCCATCACTTTTCCATGACAATAATATGCTTTTCCAGGAGTACTATTTGTCAAGTTGGTAAATTGCTGTTGAATTGGAATATTTTTTACTTTTATGCACTTATTCTTAGGAGAAGAAAATCAGATCATTTATACTGATCATGATTTATAAGCTCGAATACTGTCAGAGCAAAGATTGTTGGGCTTTCATTGGACCTTTCTTTGGAACAGAACTGACATTTTGCACTACTTGAGCTTAACTGTCATGACTTTTGACACCATTCTAACCAATTTCCAAGAATTTAAAAAAAAGAATAATATTCCAGGATAATTTTTTTCCCTAGATGTCTTTTACTTATCGACTGTGATAGTCATGCTGTACAAGTGATTTTTCCTGGGAGGAAAAGACATACTGGGATTTTGAAAAAAAAATCTTGTGTATACAGATATCTGCTAAACACTCTTGCTAACTTAGAAACTAACACCATCTAAGATTAACCACATTGATATAACAGAATATCACCTCCTAGAACACGTAGGAATAAGAAAAATGTTAAGCTGTCAAATATACTAACAGTTATTCTAATGTGTTTTCATAGACAGTTATCACATCCTGATATTTTTTAACCCGGACCCAATTAATTAACAGTACTGGGCTCTTCACTTATCTTTCTATGCTACATCAGGCAAATCTGGATAGCTATTTCAGAAATAAGACAACACGTACAGAATGCCCCGAGGGAAGGAGGTGATGCAACTAAAACAAAGAACTTTAGGTGATTATCACATAAGATCAACAGCATTTTGTCAATACCAATTTATTTCCTGGAATAATTAACACTGAAGAAGCCAATGACAACATAATTATTCTGATGCTCTAAAGAGGATGGTGTAGAAAAACACAACCAATAATACAACGGATTAAGAGGCAGCAGACAATACATCATCTTCTCAGATGAAGGACACATACTGTTTACAGTAACTGAATGGACTGGTGTATTTTCTTCAAACAATATTAAATTTGAAATCATAGACATGAGACAAAAGAATGAATATTTTCAATAAGATTCAATCATCTTTGAAATTATATATACTGTATTGGTGAAAAAGTTATAACAGTACGGTGGTAAATTATTATTAATGCCTACTTTGACTGCCATCACTTCTCCTGATCGTATGTGTTCCATTTTGTTCACTGGTCCATTGATGCCTTTACCGAGCTCTTCGACTAGACGTAGATCACAAACATCAATGTCTATGGAACAACCATTAATCTCCATCTTCATGTGTGAGTCAAGGTTAAGTGGTGGGCTGGAATAAACAGAGAGAGAGAAAGACTGCGGATACTGTTATCTGGACTATGGTGGTTATATGCAGAGAATTATTCATATTAAAAATATAATTAATAATAATGTTTATTTAATTATAGTAATTATCGGATGATAAGAAACAAAGCTAATAAAAGGATCAACTGTTTACAGTTAATAATTTATAATATTTAATATGCAAGCTCAAACAGATGTGGTGAATTTTATTCAGTCCAAGAGGTGATGAATGTATGATGTAATATGAAAGAGAAACATATACAGACAAACGTAGAATGTTATTATAATGTATAACTCACATATATTCCCTTTTATCATTACTTTTTTATTTTTTAAGTATGTGCTATATTATCCTCAAATGTCTATTTACTCTGTGAATACTCCACCATGTGTGTGCGCGTTCGTGTATTTCATTTAATATTATATTCATCACAAACATGTTCTCATATATTCTATTCGTTATAATAACTTTGTACACATTTTGAAAACTATCTGAATAAAAGACTACTTTTCTAACATATCAGTGTCCCTTCCTTTCATTGGTCAGTGAGAGAGAGATTGGATGACAGGCTATTCCCGACAGAAATAAGATGCTCAGATCATAATCTTTTGTTGATATGTGACATCCCACAGACAAGTTTAACACTTGAGTCAGAGGGCTGTGGCACAATAACATATTAATTGCACTACTGAGAGCAGCCATGAATGCATTAACTCTCTCTAGTTTGACTTTTACTGAAAAAACAATCTGTGTTATGGCATTAATCTTTAAATGTAGTTTTTATTAAAAGCTGTCTTTAAAGACAGCCCATATTTAAACACCACCTGAAATCAAGAATTACACAGGCTAAGGCATAAAGGAAATATGAGACCTGTCATTCAATATACAAAGTTTGTTAGTGTTATGTTTACCCAGAAAACAGACCATATTGTAACTAATAATACTATGATAATAAATCATTCTATAAAATGGCAATTGAAACCTGTCAGTTAGATACTATATTCAGTTAATTGACAATTCCAGAGACCAGTCTGCCATATATATTATAACACAGATTTCCTGTACAACGGCTAATTAAAATCTGCCACAGAATTGATCCCCCAAACCAGCATGCATTAGGAAACCAAAAAAATCTGATTCTTCCATTTTCTGTCGATCTCAGGATTAATGTATTATAAAGGCCATTATCTGACATCCATCTCCAGATCATAGATGTAGCACTAACAGGGAGTTTACTATTACAAGTTTAACATCTTTTCATGGCAGAGTGCAACTTTTCAAAATTAATATTGCTTTGGACAACAGGAAGTCCTTAATTGGTTTAGACAAGATACAGGCTTACTCAGGTTTCAAATGCGCCAGACGTCATGGTAACATGGAGGCGAATACTGTACATTGGTTGAGTGTTAATACGATTACATTCATTAATACAATGATATATATACTACACCACTAATATTATCAGCTGTTTTATTGATCACAATAAATCAATGTTTGAATATTTTGGGTTCATTTTTTCCTTAGCATTATTCACCACAAACATTCTTAGTAGCTTGGATATGTCAGTTTGATAAGATTAACTTTCGCAGATACCTGTGTCAAATTCTACAGCAGCAAATCATCTAGGATACTAACAGCTATGATACCAACAACAAACCCAGTTCATATTTACAGGATATGTGTGCTAGTTTTGTCTGTGATCAAGATAGAATTCATAAAGCATGGAGCTATAATAAGCAAAGATCAAAGGAGACTACATGTACAAGTAGGTTGGTGTGTTCTGTAAAGACTATTTTTTTTACAAATTAGGCCAATTGTTAATAAACAAAAGCAATATGAAGCTTATCACACACACACACACAGAGAGAGAGAGAGAGAGAGAGAGAGAGAGGAATATTCACAAACTTTAACAGGAAGTTCATACTGGAGGATAATAGGGCTCATATTTCAAGATAAAACAAAGCAGTGAGGAAAGGTGATATAAGTGAGTTGTTATTGGTCAGGTTCTCTGATAGTTAGCCCCACTGATGACGCCATCTAAGAAACACCATGTTACAGGTTTTGATTTCCCCCTGCCATTATGTACGTTTATGACTAATATGTTTCGAAACAGTTACTGTTACAAAATCAGATCCTAGAAGACTGAGGTTTTGAGACAGATTTTCCTGGTAAGACCCCATTATAACAAAAACCCTGTTGCTGGGAAAAACCCAGGGGGGGTTTCTATTTCTATACTTTAATATAAAGTGAAACTACCATAGAGAAACGGGAAGAAATGGATTCAACTTCACATCTGTTGCTATGAATAAAAGAAGAATCCTGTTTCCTCATAGCTATTCAACCCACATTTTGTAAATAACAACAGTTCTTATTAATATGACTATTAGTGTGAAGGTGGTGAATAAGTCACATAAACTGGGGAAATCCTGTATGGACTTTTCTGTAATTTCTAAATAAACACTGATATTATTAAAGAGGGTTTTGTTATTAGAAGTTACAATTCACTATTTTTTTTAAAGGCATACTACTTTATACATTTGTGTGTACAGTGTAAGGTTTTAATCCTTGAAAATATGTTTGGTTTTTCAGTGGGGGAAAACTGGCTTTATTTAGAGACTGTCCAGCTTGCTGGGTGATAATAGTTACATTTTTCTGGTCATCCAATAAAAATTATCCATACTCAATCCATCAATGTGTATTGACTACAGTCAAAGACATTTATTGTTATATTCTTGCTTTTAATTTAGTATTCTAAAGTAGAATGATCTGATTTTTTTACCTACATTTCAGGTACGTTATGGCATAAAAGATATTGAATATTTGTGAAATGATAGTGCTAGTGTGAAGGTATTAAACTAAAACCCACAGTCATCTTATAGAAGAGATCACCTTATACAGAAGTACATACAGTAATTCCTTCACACATTCTCAGTGATACTTACGTCACTCTACCCAGACTAGACATTGAATCATCAAAATTAAACTTCTGCAGTTTATTTTTTCCTGTAAATAAAAACAATGGTGTGCTGTGAATGACGTATTGTGGGCATACATGTATCAAACACATCATGTCAAAGTGGATATGAAATAATATCAGAATTTGTCATTAACCAAACTGAACATTTATGTGTCAGTGATATACTAATGTATGCATCACCAAACAAGTGTCAACTACAATGGAATTACACTTCTTGGCCAGGAATAAGCTAATACAATATTTATATTAAGGATGTTGATTTGTTAAACTTCAGCACATCTTTACTCTGACCATGATCAACTGCATGCAGTCAGATCAGCTGATTGAAATCAGTAAATGAGTGCTTTAGTTAACTTGAATATTGGTCATACCTTGGAGACAAGGTCAAGGGGGCACAACTCTCCAACAAATGAGCTAAAACATCTAACAAACACACTAAATAACAGGAAGATTGTGGGAGTTTAACAAGCCAGTGTGAAAGAGACCAGAGAACCAAAAGAAGCATGTAAAATCTCTGACTGATATTTCAAGAACTGTATGCAGATCATGGCAAATACTGTCTGGACAATTTGATCCTAAAGATTCTTGATTAAAGAATGACATGATATTTTTAATTTCATGAAGAAAATGGAAAATCCCAATCCTTGGTCAGCTACTGGTATTTAGATTAAAGAAATTCCAGACCATGACTCTCCATTATAATACTGATAAAATAGTATGGATATTTTCTGAAGCTCATCACTCTGATGCTATTCCGTTACCTTTTTTGGAGCGTTTCGTACCACTTCCACATCTTGATGAGGGGTCCATCTTCAGGTAGGTGACAGGAAAATATCACTGCAATTGAACAAATATTTGTGAACAATTAAATAAAATGGAAGTTTTGTGTGGACATGAAAAATAGAGTGAACCTAAGGAGGAATACAACAGTTAGATTAAAGACATCACCACCAATTAACAAAGCCTATAAAAGCAGGTTGATAGTTTCTCCCAAAGAAGTTAAAAACCATGATTCTTATCCAGTTTCTCCATACATGAGATAAACCTTTCTTCGTTGGAAGAAATTTCAGAAACTAGAATTTTACAGAAAAGTTCCCTGAATAAAATTCATTTATTCCATATAAAGTTTATAATCAATATAAACAATCAAGCTAAACTTGTTTTAACATTCTTGTGCTATCCTGGTATGTTAATGTATCTATCTATTTTAGTGTTATTATATGTATTTACATTAGTGTACAAAATAAATCAAATTAAACAGCTATTCTCTTCAAGTTAACCTAAACATACTGCACTATAGAGATACTACTGTTAGTAATAGTTATAAATACTATAGCGTTAACTTATATATCATGTAATCAGGGTTGGCTTTCTCCCAGGCAGAAAAGAATATCTCCCCTGCCATGGGGAGAAACTGAGGAGAAAAACCTTTCTGCTGGGGAGAAATGGCAGAAACTGGGGAGAAATGGCAGAAACTTCCAGATGTGTTTATTTTAAGGTGCAAAGCATAACCATGTGTAAGCCATGGTATAACCAAGTACATTTGTACAGGAATACAATTAAATTATTAATGTTTTTATCTGTTTAGTAATGGTCTAGAAAAACAACGAAGTGCTTCCAGACATAATCTCGCTGTCTACTTCCCTTGAATATGTTCAATGTTATGTGGTAAAGTGCAAAAGAAAACTACAAACCTGAAAAATAAAGCAATTTGTCCAGCCACAATATTCAGCATTTACAAAACATAAATTTGTATGTCATATGTGCACCTCAAGAGACTATAGGTAAATGATGACATTATCATTAATCATGCGAATTTATATTACTAATGATCAGCCAACAAAATTATCTGCTCAAGAATAACTAATCTGCTGAGACTGATAACCCCCATCAGTGTCACATTAATCTAGTCAACATCAAGTCTATCTACCATATTATAATTAGGCAGTGCAGATACTTCCCCATGCTATGGTGTAATAACAATCATACACCACTCAGTGGGTGAGTGTTATTACAAAGCAGCATCTCTTCACAGTGATACATACATGTAGTTATTACTACAGACTACATGATGTTGTCAGTAGTATTCAACCCATGACTAGACATACCATCACCCTCCTCATAGTTGATTGGGTATTTGATAGTGTTATGTTGCCTCGCATAACAAAGCAGTCATTATAAAATCAAATTAATTCAGCATTGTAATGTATATCACTGCACAGATACCAGAAATTAATAACCTCAATCTTTTATCTCACAATCTTAAATGTGATGAATTATTGACATACACTTTAAATAAGTATGTGGCATGTGAACAAGATTTATAATTAAATAACTTATGCTTATGTATATTGGTTTCCACCTAAATTTAGTTTCTCTCCTTTCTGCCATTTCTCCCCCGGGGAGAAAGTATTTCTGTTGTATCGGCAGAAACTGGGTAATTACTGTGGTTTTTATCATGATGGGGAGAAACCTGCCAACCCTGCATGTAATTGTCGCAGATGTCACACAGAATAAGATATTAATGTGACAATGATCTATGACATTAGTAAGATATAGTTTTTCTGCATACAATTTAACTACATCATTTTTTAAACTACACCATATGTTTAGCTATTTAAAAACCCAGGACTTTCCGGCAATAAAATCTGGTTAAGCATATCAGCTATTGAATTTTCCAGCCCTGGGGGCAATTATGGGATACACCAGGAGCCTGGGATCTTTCCTAAGAAATGTTTTACTTTGAGAACTTTATGAGCTATTTAGAAGCATAAATTAAACAATTAGTTACCTCTTATATTCATTCTTCCAAACAACTATTTTTTAATTTTCCATATTAAATATCCACACAAACATCAGTTTGTCTCTTTTTGTCAAATATGTGCAATTCACATTAATGTTCTTAATGGTTCAATTAAAATTATCTTGCCGTTCTTCATAATTATTGTTAAACCTCAAAATAAACATAACAGCATTTTTCTTTTGTATTTAAATATGTTATCACTTCTTGAGAAATATCACTCATTTTCACACTCATAATAAGTAAGAGATGTGTGACAAGAATTACTATTCCTGAAGAGATTATTGTGATGGGTAAAACATTTGACCCCATCTGAGATACTCTAATATCTAAAAAATATTTGAGTATTTCCCCTGGAACCATACTTGTAGATGGAAGATGAGTCACATTGACAGCTGGACAGCCATAAACTCATTTCTCACACGAGATACAAAATACTTCCTTTCATAAACCACTGAAGACAACACAAGCCAAATATTGGAGTTGGAAATCATACTCGGGTAAACATTAGTTGACTGGTGATGTAGCCGTCATTCAAAATATTATTCACAATCTGAAACCAGAAATGGCATGTAACCCTGGTTAAATTAGGTTGAGACCAACTCTAGTGGGTAAGCACTTCATACCTGAGCTAATTGGGGTTTGCTATGTTTCTTTGCACAACAGTAAGCTAAATGGACTGAGCAACCTCTAAAGGTAATCAAGTGAAGTGAAAGATGAAACACCCCTCAAACACAACCAAAACACTGATTTGAATTGAGGTGATAGATGTTTCTGACCAACCATGCTAACAGTTAGGTGATGGAGATGATAACTTATTTCTAGGTTTACTTTATTAAAGTAAGTAGTGATCACGCGATGAGTGTTTGTTTTGGGTTTTATATTTCCAGTGTACTAATTTTGTAATTCTGTCGTTTAGAATGATTTTTATAATAATTTCCCCACCCACAAACAAATATCAACAGATGCAGCTATGAGTGCCAAATCCAGAACAAATATTTTTCATAGATATTATCTTGCCAAATGTTTGTCTGAAATGTTTTATGGGCACTGTCCTGTACAAGGTAGGCTAAATGTGCCGAGCAACCTCCAAAGGTAACAGGGCAAAGTCAAAGATGAAATACCCTTCAGATATGCCTGTGCCAAGATTTGAACTCAGTGGTTCAGATCTGTGGCCAACCATGCTACTAGAGGTGCCTGCACTACTAGTCATGTGTTAGGACAATTTTTTAGACAATCAGTTAAAACCGGAACAGTGTATGACATAAATAAATCTGTTGTTATCAGCTAACAATAATACATAAAGCACTTCCTGTTCAAGGCCACTGACTGTTTATTCATTATGAACCTAAAAGATCAATCGATGTTTACACCTGGAATGTTTGTTACCTTATGTACGCAGTCAACAGCAAGCTGTTATTAATTAGAAGAAGAAGCAAGTTCGTGGTTGTCTAAGGTGATAAGAATGGCTGCAGTGGCATTATGAAATATTTACTATTTCTCCTTGTTGATTAGAAACAATGCCATTATTTCTTCACCAGTCAGAATGGATATAACTTGCCTCTGAAAATCTGACTGTAATTACTCAGAGGTGTCTATCAGAATTGGTTTAGTAGGTGGTGTTAATTAATATCTTGCCCAGTCAACAATAAGATCACTACTTATACTACTTATTTTTTATCTATCACACCAATCATATTCTATGTCATATATTGTTTTACACTATTTTCTATTCTATAAGTATAAGCATTGTTTGTCCCTAAAATAACAAATAATGGGAGCACGCCTTAAACTGATGAATACTCTGCTATCTCCCTCGGGTATGATTCATTCAGTAGTAACAGACTAGGATTAAAATAACATTGGGTGTGTACGGTAGTTGTCAAGAACTCAATCGGGTTCTACAGAATTATATTGCAGAATGTTGCGGCGTGCAAAAAAAAAGTTCCCCTCTCTCCAAAATATGTACTAATATCTTTATATACATCACAGTATGATTCAGATGATAGCAAAGTTAAATATTTTAACCCACTGGTTCGATCAAAAATAGAACTTTAGCCAAGTATGGATTAAACTCTAATTAAACATGGGTTCAACCCATATGTCAGTTAAACCATCCCTGCCAGATATATAACACACAAAAGTTATGGGTTCAGACAACACCCAAACCAATTTTTTTTTTAACTTTCACTGGCATCATTCATAATGCTACAAAGCTTGAACATCTTCCCAATATCAAAAAAGATATGGACTTTGACAAGCCAGAGAATTATATGTATGTAATAATTACATTGGTATGCAGTGAACTAATGGGACAGATCATCCACTAATCTGGATCATGTGATTCCTGACTAAACAGCTTCAGAAAGTGGAGATCATTTGAAAGCCAACTGGTCTTAATTCTGCACAACTATGCAGTATAATTTCATCTTTCACTTTGTCTCATTACCTTTGGAAGTCGCTCAGCCCATTTAGCCTACCTTGTGCACAAAAGTGGCCATAAAACATCAATCATCATCAATCCACAGACATACAGATTTTCACTTAGATCAACAACCTGGCACAGAAAGCCATCCCCAGTTTTTATAAGTACATATAACTGTTTTTTCTTGACCTCTGCCACAACAGCCAGACATGACCAGTGTTTTCACATCACAGATGATTAGCATCTGGTTATTCACTGAAGCACCTTGATGAGATCGGAGAAGGTATCTGACTAACAACCGTGGAGGATGCTCCATAATCTACTAAAACCCCTCATCAACGATTAGTTTACCTCCAACAATGGTGATACTCTGACATGTAAAAGCCAGCAAGTTTCTGCTATGATATCAGAACACTGCATGGTATGCTTGCAAAACTGTCTGTCATGCTTATTGAATCTCTTCTTCAGCACAATTGATCATGATATCCTTCTCAGTAAAGACTGCCTAGAAATCAAGGGTGCTATGCAGCAATGACTGATGTTATAAATGAATCAAATGTACCCTGAGTATCCAGATGTTGGAGATGATTTTCCCAAATATTTCACAACCACTCTGTATCTTGTCTTGCATACACCAAGGATCTAACTTAGCTGTGATAGCAATTCTGAATTATTGTTTGTCATTCACCCTGATTTACATCTGGATTTGACAACAGGATGCTAAAAACTCCAACAATAATATGATGAATGATACATCAACAATATACAAATGTGAATGAAGAAAAACAAAACTGATTCATGAGTAAATGGAGCCCTGTTTTCTTGGTACGTCACTGACCATCATCAGCTCTCAGCAGTTATTCTTCATATATCAGATTCTATTTTAGCAATATCAACATGAGTGAGGACCACAGAACTTTGGTACTCATGTGGTACAATAAGATAATCATTTAGGAGCAGCAGTCCATAACTTGATTGCACTAAATAAGGTCATGATTGAACTCATTATTTAAGCAAAGAGATTATGCAAAACAGATGTTTAATGAACATCTTTGGCTGAGCAGAGAATTCAGGACATAAGTATTCTCCTCACATATTATGGCACACTGTTGTGAGTACCTAATCACCATCTTTAAATTAAACCAAATCTTATCCAAAGAAATATGGTAAACGAACACTTGTACTGTCCTAGTGTGAGCACCAAATCTTTGGAACAGTATCACTGTCAACATTTGGAACAGCAAAAACTATAAACAAATAAAAGATATCATAACAAATGCTTGTTCTCTGCAACTTTTAATGTTTCTTATTGTACTTTTTGCTCTTTTGTCATTAACACAATTCATTAGTTCTATTGTCTACCATAACTAGGCATCATGATCGCACTTAAAAAAAGGCAATGGGTGACTGTGATCGTTGCTTGGAAAAGTGGAGGTACTCCCTTTCTCAGATTTGTTTTGCTGCCCCTTTTATGTAAGGACATGCTGTCACCTTTTTAAATAAATAGTTTCAGATGCTCTTTACTCTTGTAGATAACTATTTGACTTGTAACAATAATAATGCCACCGACATGTTTTTCAACTTTATTTCCTTCAAAAGAACAACTTTTTAATATCTTTCTCAGCTTATGACGAGATTAAGAAGCTTTTTATCTGAAGACAAAAACGAAAATTGTTGCTCATATCTTACCATTATGACGGCCACAATTACGACAATACTAATAAATTGTAACTATTGACATAAATTCATGCTATTCAGCTTATTAAAATGCATATAACTTTCTTTACACATTACCTATTGACATAATTCCACCTGGATATGGTTATAGAAATTGAGCTCTGTCTTTGAATAATTTGTTTTTATGACACTTGCCAAGTTAATTATTCATGAAAGTGTCTACCCTAACCAATCAGTAAATGAAATATTGCTGAATTTACCCTCAATCTAGATCTAGTTTCAAGCTGCGGCTAGACTAGGTCTATTCTAGGTAGATCTACACTAACTAGTAAATACAGCAGATCTAGAGAGTCTAGATCTAGACTAGTAGATATATTCAATATTATATTCATAATATTCATTGTACTGATTATTTCAAGATTTTCATTCCAGTAACTTTGTAGATATTATATTACTAATTAGTATTAGACTACTCATACTAGACAATAGTCTTGATCTAGATCTACTACATCTACTGGTCTAGTATTTACTATTTGATATATCATTATTATTACTATCACTGCAGTACTATTATTATTAAATTAATAGTATTATATTTGTATATGAATGTATATTATATAATCACTCTTAGCAAGTCTTACATAAGCACACTAACTTACCTTGCCTGAATAATTAATATGCCAATATCTGGCTAATTGTATTTATATACTTAAAACCACTATCATTTGACCGCACGCGTTTATGACATAAGCATCTGTCAATCGGGAATTTCCAACTAAAAAGGCAAGTTGTCGTTAACCAAAGCACAACGCTGATAAGTTTGCTTACTTCCTCCTAGCGACTATTTAAAATAATATACGGACGAACTATTTATCATCATGGTTTTGAAGTGCGTAGGTTTTGGGGTTTTGTGTGTGTGTTAAAATATACAATTAGATCTATGTATTTCATCATATGATATTCACCAAACTGTAAATAATTATTACCATATGTCACACAACATGAAATAATCATTAATATCAATAAACTAATTTAACTCACATGAAGAATTAAAATAATGAATAACTTCATGTTAGCATTTTTGTTATATCTTCAACATTCTACTGATAATTTTTTTCGTGCTTTATAAGTTTATTAAAAAGTTTGGTATGGAGTGTGATTAAGCCTTTATGTATATATATATATATATATATATATATATATTACTTTTTTATTTATTTTATTAATAAAACCTCCAAATCAGAGAGGATACAATACACGGCATAATAGTGCTGAGGAAACACACAATAATCAAACCGTTTACAGTTTAAACTATTAAAAAGGACATAAAAGTAAATTGAGCATGTAAGGGTTATAAAATCCGTTGACTAGAGTTTATTTCACACTGTCGACTAGGCCATCGTTTTCTACAGGTTTACATTGTCTTTTGACTTGACTAGAATATGTATCATCATACAAGTACCTAATCATTGACACATCGTCCTTTTTACATTGTGCCATTGTTCAGCCAGCAATGCTGTTCAGATCAGATTGTCTCAGTGATAGTATATAAGAATAGAATTTTAGTCCTTTCGTTTCATTTCGAATAAGTGATTTCATTACACCCCTCTCTCCCATGAACTGGGATATTCTCTTTAATATGCATAGCTTGTAATATGGGTGTATTCCTACAATATGATTTCACGCCAAGGGCAGCATTCGACAATTTAGTTTGACACTTCTCACGCGATTCGATTGCTTTTTTGGACATATTCATGCATTATATTCCGTATGTAAGCACAGGTCTGAGTGCTGTCATCCACAAATAGCGTATCGTGTCAGGATTTGTACCACGCTTACACAGGCATACACCTTGGAGAGCATAAAAGGCTCTGCGACAGGCACTGATGCGGGATTCGGCATGATGGAATGGATTATCCGAGATAATCGCACCGAGGTATTGGATTCTGTCAGTCTCTGCTAGTTTGCAACCACCGAGGAACCATCCAGTTTGTTGGGCTTTTCGTCCAAATATGGCACACTGCGTCTTGGTGGGTTAAACCGAAGTCCATGTGAAACAATATAATTATTTGCATAGTTAATCAGCTTCTGGAGTCCTGTCATACTAGTACTTGTCAGTATCAAATCATCAGCATAACAAAATACGTTATATGGCACATCATTATTTAAAATTCCTCCAACTGTACAATTTAAAATGTCGATAAGTTGCTGATAAAATAGATTAAAAGGAAGGGAGATGACAATCCTCCCTGTCGTGTGCCTTTTAAAACCTGGATACAATCACTCAATGAATTTTTCCATCTAATGTATACTTTAAGATCAGAGTACCAGTCAAATAAAATCCTCCACATCTGATCCGGGATCACTCCAGATGCTTCCCTGAACAGAATACTATGAGGAATCGCATCAAAAGCACCTTCGGCGTCAAGTGAATATGTATATACCCGTGATCCTCTTTGCGTACAATATTTTCGAACATCGTTTACCAATGTTATCGCCATTTCCGTACCGCGCGCTTCGATGAAGCCAAACTGAGCATCACTAAACTGATGTTGTGTGTGTGATAATATGATAATTTCCATCAGTTTGGATAAAGTGGGTGATATTGTCACCGGCCGGTAATTATTTGGCACCGATGTATCACTATGTGTGGTTTCTTTTATAAGAAGTCCGTTTCTGAAATTACTTGGCACAATACCAAATTGTAGGCATATATTAAAGATGGAACGAAAAACTGCGACTACGTTTGTGTTGCATGCATACTTATGATGCTCAGTCATAACGCCATCTAAGCCTGGTGCACAGCCAATTTTCATCTTGGCAATGCTACACGTGATCATTACGTTATCCACCGATATGTCCGTCAGTGGTTTACCACGTAGAGCGTTCGCTTTATCTTGAAGAAATGTATCAGCTTTATTAATTACGACACTACCACTATACTCATTGATGTCAAATTTTGCCTTAAAGTGTTCCATTAATTTTTCGATCGAAATGTCATTCTGCGAGGTTGACGTATTGGATTTACATTTGCGCACAAGGTTCCAGAATTGTTTAAATCTGCCACGAGAGGTCATTATTTAGCTTCCTAAACACACTAGTATTCTGTCTTGTCATTGATTCCCTACACAACTTTCTGTATGATTTCTTTGCGAGTTTGTAGCAGTCGTAAATATGGCCCTGTCATGACTTCCATATTCGGTAACAGAATCTCTGACGGTCTTTGGCTATATAACAGTCCTTAGTCCACCACTTATTACGCCTGTATGTGCCTTTATACTTGGGTAGGTTATCATTACATATTGTTTGTACATTATCATGGAAAAGAGTGTTAAGCTGCTAGTTCATGACATCCACCGCCTTTCTAGCCTGATCCACCGTGGTCACTGAACTGGTCGGTACAGGACAGTAACATAATGACGACTGAGACATAATGTCTGTGTATCGCACAGAGAGCCTTGTCAGACCAGATCATACGTGGATACTGTTGTATCTCTGCTGTTGTAGTATTTGGTACTATATAAAACAATGTTTAACTGTTTCACTTCGTTTATTCCAAACTTCAGACTTACATATTCTTGTGAGAACCAGTTTGCGGATGGGACACGTCCAGTACATGGAATGTCACATACAAAGCAGGGGTGTGTCCATAACAGTAATAACAGTAGCATATTGCCACATCCCCCTCGTTGTAACAGACAAAGAAAAAATGAGGAACAACTATTTTTAACCCGATTCAAGATTGATCATAACTAACTAGGATCATTGTTTTTAAGTGAATAAATTATACATGATATCTAAATATGTACATGGTTGTCATACTAGGATGGATTACCAAGTATGGCACTTAAGACTAGTAAAAGAGATTATTCTGCCCTTTTGTTGCACTGACATAATAACGAATACTGACATCATATTAATTACTGTTGTAGTTGGGGTTCTTTATACATCATTAACTGTTGTTTGTCAATATAGATATTTTGGATTTGGTTTATGAGCTCTACTACTAAGCCTCATTACTGGATCATTGAATGTGCTGGCTGTCTTGTCTGGTTCCTTCTTGGTATGGGGTAGTTATTCATTATTTGATGTTACATGTGTGATGGGACCTGTCATCAGTTCGCGTAGATGGCTCCGATTCCTTCTCAGATTGGTACCGTTGGGTGTTTGCCCGATGTAACTTCTTGGCTCCTCACATTTCTTGATTATTGTTCCTGGACATCATGTCTTACTGTTCTTGTCTAGTATTCTAACTGCTTGACCTTTGTATAGAGGTGGGAGTTCTTGTTGACACATTTTGTCGTATTCCTCTTTCATTCTCTCCCTTTTCTGCTGTAGATATTTACGTTGTTCTTCCTGCCCAAGATCTCCATGGTTGGGTAACAACGATTGAAATTGGTTTCCCCAGTAGTAACTCTGCTGGTGATGGTAGTTTGTTGTCGATTGGTGTTACCCGGAGGTTCAGCAGTGTCATCTGCCAGTCCTCGCCACTTCTGATGGTTTTCTTAAGTGCACTCTTTATGTGTTTCACGTGCCGTTCGATGAACCCATTGCTGCGAGGGTAATTTGGTGAACTTGTCACGTGCTTAATGTTCCAGTCATTGGTGAATCTCTTAAAAGACTGTCCACTATATTGTGGACCGTTATCAGACATTATTTCGTCTGGTCTACCAAACATTGCACAGTATGTCTTTATTATGCCTGTAATGGTCTTACTGCTGGCTGTTGCTGATAACTCTTCAACCAATGGGTATCTGCTGTACCGGTCCACTGTCAGCACAAACTTCCGATTCCCAATGTTGAAAAGGTCTGTTGCTATAAACTGCCATGGCTTTGAAGGTATATCATGTGGCATCAATGGTTCTTTTTTACTGAGTTCCTGGAACTCTTGGCATATAGAGCACAGCTTGCAAGTCTCTTCTATGTCCTTGTTGATGCCAATCCAATAAACACTTTCGCGTGCTAGTGCTCTCATTTTATCAATGTCTTGATGTCCCTTGTGGAGCTGTTGGAGTATATCTGCTTGTAGTGATTTGGGAATCAATATTTGTCTTCCTTTGAATATAACTCCAGACTCTACTGCTAGCTCATCGCGAAATGACCAGTACTGCCTTAGTACTGTGGGTAAGTCCTTGATGTTATTTGGCCATCCTTCATGAATGATTTCTTTCAACTCATTCATTACACTGTCTTCTGTAGTTTTGTTACGGAGTTCATACTGTTTCTTTACCGAAAAATTAATAATAGCAGTTGTGAATTCGTCAACTCTTATGTCTAGCTCAACTGCTGCATTATTCTTTGGATTTGGTAGTCGACTGAGTGCGTCTGCTAATAATAATTATTTTCCCGGTCGGTGCTGGATGTTGTAGTCATAACCTTGTATCTTTAACAACATACGCTGCAGACGTGGTGGTGCTGCATGTAGTGGCTTTGAGCAGATCGTCACAAGTGGTTTGTGGTCAGTAATAATTTTAAACTTATGTCAGTAAAGCTAAGTATGGAATCGTTGAACACGATGTACAATGGCAAGCATTTCCCTTTCAATGTTGCTGTACCTCGACTGGCATTCAGTAAGCGTCCTAGAGCTGTATGCTACAGGCTTGCCTTGTTGTGTCAATGCTGCTCCATCAACGTCTAACGATACTGGGATAGTTGGGTCATAGTACTACAGGCTAGACACTGTAGTGATTTCATCCTTAAGTGTCTCAAAACATGCCTGGTAGTTGACATCCTGCTTTCAGTAACCCGCGGAGAGGGTGTGCTTTCTCAGCAAAGTGAGGTATGTATTGAGATAGGCACATTAACATTCCCAAGAACCGTTATTGTTTGCTTTGGGGTGCTGGCATCTTTTTTATATCTTCTATATTTGTTGGATCTGGCTTGATATCTTCGTTCGTGTAGATGTTTCCGAAGATCGGTATGCTATCGCGTTTAATCGAACACTTTTTTCTGTTGAAAACAAGATCTCTTTAGGCAGCTCTCTCCGTCAACTTCAACAGGTTCACATCATGTTCCTCAGCTGTTGCACCACATACACCAACATCATCAGCGATGCTGATTATTCCATCTAACCCTTCAATGATCTCATCCATTCGTGCCTGGAAAATGTCCTGCGAGACATTTAAACCAAATGGAAGCCTCCGCCAGCAAAATCTTCCGAATGGTGTACGGAATGTGGTAAGTAACTGGGATGGTTCATCGAGATGGACGGACTAATATCCAGCTTTGGCGTCTAGCTTACTGCAGTACTTGGCTCTTGAAAACGCTGGGTTCAGCTCTTCGACTGTCGGAATCTTGTGTGCACAACGCCTGAGGTAGACTAAAGCTAGACTAGAACACCAGTCAGTGTGCTCTTCCACTTTGCGTATGACACCTTGCTCAGTCATCTTTTCTAGCTCTTTTTTTAGCTTGTCTTTTATGTGGATGCTGCACTTGCGTGGTGCATCTATAAAGGGAGTTGCCCCATCTTTTAGTAATAACTTGGCTTTGCCTTGAAAATTGCCAATTTTGTCAAATTGTTCAGGGTACGCTTGTACAAGATCACTTACATCTCTTATTTTAATTGGACAAGCACCTTTAAGAGCTGGTTGCGATCCGAGGCTGTCGACGTTGATCGTGACTAGATTCGGTTGTTCGCTTGTGGGTAGACCGACTACAGCTGGTCCTTGGATATAGAACTTAACTGGCTGTCAAGCTTCTAGATATCGTGCAGACATCTCAATGTAGCCTAAGCATGGTATGGTTTCACCATTGTATGCTGTTAATATGATGCCCCCAACAAGTTTCAGCCACTTGTTGTTATTACGATACATTTGTCTGTATGTTCGAGTGGGCAATGTGTTACCTGATGCACCAGTGTCTATCTTTAGTTGCAGTTTATAGCCACTGCCTGTGAGCCCTGGTGGTTGTACATCAAGTGTGGTGTATGCAGAGTCTCGATGTGTCATGACATTGTCTAAACAATTATTGCTCACAGTTATCGAGTAGAATGTCGGTTCGTATGTTTCACCATCCGTTTCATATTCTACAGCGTCAACAGTCTTGTGACCTTGGTTGTGTGACCCTTGACCTTGATAGTGTGATCTTTTCTTCTGATATAGCTTCCTTTGATACTGTTTTTCAGATGGGCTTCTCTTTGTAGGTGGATGAACTTTTCGACAACATTTTGCCCAATGCCCTCTTTTCCCGCACAATCGGCACTCATCATTATACGCAGGGCACTTCCGTGGCTTGTGGTTTCTCCCACAATTCTGGCACATCTCCTTCCGAATAAAATGTATATCTTCTAAGCCTTTCTCCATCTGTTGTAACTGATCACGATCAGCCATCATAGCTTCGAACTTGCGGCCTTCTTTGGGAATCTGAGCTATTGCATAGCCCTTTTCTTTACCGATCAAGTCTCTCCTAAACTCTTCATCTGTCGTACTCTAATATACGTTTGCTCATCACTTCTTAGCTGAAGTCACATTTCAGAGCCAATGTTCGTGCTCTTCTCGCGAATGCGTCCAACGATTCGTTTGTTTGTTGTCGATACGTCATACTCTTCGCGCGATGTGCAGCGTGCGTACCGGTCTCTGTGGCGATCCTGGTCGTAGTATCGTTCATTCCGCAGTACATGCTGTTTTATATATATATATATATATATATATATACATACACACTTTCATATCAAATATACAGAATATAGAGGCTATGCCAAAAATAACATGTTACCTATCAATCTACAAAAAAAGTTCATAACAATAGAAGAAATACATTCATATGATACCAGGTTTAGTAAAAAGGAAATTGTAATGTAAAATTTTGTAAGATGAAAAGAAAGTTAATGTCAATAGTATTATGGGTGTTAAGTTATGAAACCACTTACCTTTAGATACAAATGTTTGCAATGTTAAAACAATTAATATTTTTAAGCACATAATTAAGAATATGTTAATTTCTTTATATGACTGATGCCGATGCTGATGTATGTCAATAATTTTATTTACTATTCAAATAAAACTTATATAATATAATATGCACAATAATATGTTATTGCTACAATAATTAATCATTTTGAAATTAAACTTATATGGATTTGTTGTTGTTTCATAAAGATATAATTATGTCTATTCCACATCTTTTTATTTAAAAATTTGTCATGGATGTTTTAAATGTTACGTTATGGGGAGATGCATTATATAAGCAATGCTTCAAGCATCCTCCTTTTCAACATTCTATATGCGTTTGCTTTCATAAAATTATGTATTATGAATGTTGAAATAAACAATTTAAATTGAATTGAATGCCTTTTGATTTATTCGAATCTTATATGCAATTATGTGTTGTTAGTTATTTAGCTGTCATGATAGATTGTATTTAGGTGTAATCTATATTAGATTTGCATTTTCAGAAACATTATTAATTACTAAGTCTAAGCCTAAACACATTCATGAAATGTTCCTCAACCATATGACACATCTGTGATAACTGCAAATATTAAACAAAGCACTTCCTCCCCAAGAAAAAATCTATATTGTATATATCAGTACATGCACAAATACACAAATTCAAGTATTTTATTCAAAATAAGATACTGTGATAAGCAATGCCTACACATTCTACTTAATTTAAAACACTGGAATGCATAAACCCAACTACTCTGCATGAATAATATATAATTATGGTATATCTATTTTAGCCATAATAATTTATCTGGCTACTTGTATGTTCCAAGGTCATTTCAGCTGCAGTTACATTACTGGAGGAATAAATCTGATAATATGAAATTACCTAATCAAATTAAACAATGAACACAAGAAGGATAGTTGTGATCTATGATATTGTAATAACACACACACACACACAAGTTATGTACTATTCACCCATGGCCAGCTATATAAAAATTATTTACCATTGATTGTTATTCACCCATGAAAAAACACTATTCATCCTTGATTGTGGAAAGCTTATATGGAGAACAATTCAACTGGTATAAACACCTCGAGCACTTTTAATTGTTACTCTTAACTGATGACATTAATCAATGCATGCCAACAGTGTTATATACATTATTCATGTTGCCGACTTAGTTAAATTATTCTTACTTATAGGTCTTCATATAAACTGTCAACTTCTAATGTATCATGTATGCATGAGCAGAATCAATTGTTCAAATGGTAAACATACTAACATTTGACATAACACAAACAATCTATACCAATTACAATTATAACATATTAAAAAATGCATAATTTCACTTGTTTTTGGAAATAAAAATCATAATCCATAAGTATTGTTATATTAATACATGGTTCCCACAGCCAAGGAAATATTATTTTCCAGGACAAAATTACCATTTTCCAGGACAAAGTATACAAGATCTAAAGTTAATAAATCAAGATATGAGCGAAAAAGCATATCATATTTATTCATTGTATGATCAATTATTGACATTGTTATGGCATATCCTCCACCTCATCCCTTCTGTCTGATTTACCCACTTTTTATTAAAATTTTAACTAACATTGGATATCAAGACTATGTACTGGTATTCTTTTTCTTCTAAAATAGAAGTTTTCTATGACACGTATAATATTTATTCATGGGCTTATTTGTTCCAAGTGGGTTTTTTCACAGGCAAGATTTTTTCAGGACATTTCCTGATTTTGTCAAATTCAGGGACATTTCTAGGACTTGGAAAATGAATTTGTTATTTTCCAGGATGCATGGGAACCCTGTAATATCAGATAAGGGTGAAATCACCCAAGGCAGTTTTCCTAACAGGTGAATAATTTCAAAAAGGGTGAATAGTTTAGTTCCTGTGTGTGTGTGTGTGTGTGTTCAAGCTTAAAAGTCACGTTCCACACGGATTTTAGTGCTTACTCCAGCAGAGGACTATTTGGGCCTTCAACCCATATAACTAAGGGTTTAGAATTTAAAAAAAGAGATTTAATGAATAAACATCATAATGCCAATCATAGTCCCAACCAATTTCATATTCACCAACCTTTAAGACTCTTTTGTCAGAAGTTTATGTGATTTATTAAAAGAACTTTACTGACAACTATAAGAACTCAAATAACACAGGGGAACACCTGTGAGCCACCATAAAGTACTGCCACCTGGTGAATGTATTTTTTGATAGCACACACATTCACTTCATATATATATATATATATATATATATATATATATAAACAATAAATGACCTACATAGAACCAAATCACTGAATACAATGTAACCTTTTCTATTCCTTGACTATAAATATAATATAAAGGAAACAGTGAAGAGATCAAGAGTAAACTTCTGGACAATAATTACTGAATGTAACCTGATATGTCATTAAATCCCCCCCCCATGATGAACAAATTAAGCCATTCCAAAACAAAACTGCAGATAAACTGTAACTTGATCGGTATGCTGCAGCTCATATAGTGCAGCTGATTAAACACTTATCCAAACATTCTCTATTCAGAGTAGCAATGTGAACAATTCAAGAAGTGATAATTTACTCTGCACTGGAATGGTTCATGAATGGTTCACAAACAATTTATTGACTGTGAACTGTTCATGATTAACTGTGAACTGTTTCCCAAAACCTTGCCATTTCTCATTTAAGAACAACTTCCGAACTGTTTACAAGTCACTGATCAGCAACATGCCAGGAACTGTTCAAAAACTAATCAAGAAACAGATCACAATTATTTTGCTGTAAAAAGCAACTCATCAGAGTTTGAATACAACATGGTTGACAAACTATTTAGACTTAGAGCATAGATAGCGCCATTATAAATATATGTAATACAGATTTGTATGGTAATAAATAGCTACAATTGTACAAATCCTACTTACATGATAATAATAAATAACAGCCACTTTAAAATTAACTTTATGCATAAATAGCTTTGGATATGATAATAAAACATTCACACACACACACAGACACAATTAAATTAAGACACTATCACACTTACATTATCATATATTATTAACTACCTCTGTCATATCACCATCATCATCATGTGTGTGTGTGTGTGTGTGTGTTGTGTTTGGGGGACCTTGAAAATAATAACTGTTTTGTTCCATTAACCCTGTACACACACACACACACACACACACACACAATATCTAAATTTATATAGCTTATACTTCATACACATTAAGCATTGGTTATTATTTATACAGTTATTGTGTCACAGTTGAACACGAGACAAAACCTGATATGTATTAAAAACTGGACAACAACAACAGCATTTTAGTGGCAAAGAATACATTAACAAGGAATGCAATGTTGCCATACCATAATAATCAATATCATAAACTTCTATGAAACCAACATGGTCTGCACGGTTACAGTATTCTTCTATATTAACCAAAAACACGTACCATTTCCTTTTAAAGCATACATTACCAAAATAATAAAAACATTTATATTTTATCCTTCACCAGATTATCATAATAGTGACAAAGAACTCGATGAGGTTAATTGGACAATTCAGAGATCGTGCAGCGCCACCTACTAATGTCACTTTAAACTTGCACATTTCGAACACACTAAGTTATCACACTTATCGCAGTAAATGCAAAAACATAACAAATGGAATGACTGTGTAACTAAGAAGTGTATAATATAATAACATTATTCACGTTACCATCACAGCAATTACATCACTGCCGATGAGCGAAGTTTGCGAAAGATCGCAAGTTAGGCTGCAGATCATAAACAGAAAACTGCGTAGGAAGAGACAAGCATATCTGCACACATTTCAGCCTATATTTTCACTTGTCACGCTTTGTGTTCGCCATGTTGGTGTTCATTTTTATTGGCTAATGGAATGCTGACAGACTCCTGAATATAACCGTTGGCAAGTTTCACCAGGTTTGCCTCGGAATCAAACCGTTTCTGTTTTGCTTTGGCTGCTTTTCTCTGGTTGGTATAATATTTGACGAATGTGTAGAGGACACCGCCACTGAGATTCATGCCTATGCCAAGCATCGTGAAGAGGTTAATGCTTATGCCTCCAAAGGTAAAGAAACCAATTACAGTCTGCACGATGGCCTTCAACGATCCTGTAATGCTCGTCGTCAATGCCGAGTTGTAAGTCGTACACAAGAACAGCAGGTAGTTCAAAAGGCACCCGACGCTAATCACAGTAGTGAACGTACACACAAATGCAACATTTGTAAATTCAAAGTTTCGTATGCCATTGACTAGTTCCCCGTTTATGACTGCAGATATGAAAAGCAGAGGCAGCGTGTTGTAACTGTTAAGGTGAAGTGTCTCACCAGCACCTAGTTCAGAGCCATACTTTTGGACCAAGATCAGGTAAATCGCCTGGCTAAATACACTGACGATACCATACGCATATGCAGTTGGATCGAATGCAAGATCACCATAACCTATGATAAGATATAATCACCGAGTCATTATCACATGATACATGGCATAAGTGTGGATTAAAAACTATATGGAATATCACACAAATTGAAAGGTGCACAAACAGAATTAATGCCAGTCTTATTTTTAAATTATAACCAATAAACAGAACTCCATTGAGAAACAAATTAGAAACTGACGAGAATGCTAACACACATGGCATCATCTTCTGAAACAGCATGCCATAAGAACACGATGGACAACAAGACCACATACAAGTCACTGATGTGGTGTAGAGAATAGTAAAAACCTTTTTTCAATAAAGTACTATGGAAGACATATAAATATAGAGGGTACAGCACGAGTGGTTTCATGTTTGGCGAGGCAGTCTGTGTGTATGGGGATTCATGAACATAAACACTGATTTGGAGCCTGAGTATACTGAAAAACATATATTCTGATTTGGAGTCTGAGTACGCTGAAAAACATAAAACACTGATTTGGAGTCTAAGTACGCTTAAAAACATAAACCACTGATTCCGAGTCTGAGTACATTGAAAAACCCAGACACTGACTGACAGAAGCAAAAGAAAACCATTTATTTTGATGGTTTGGCGTGGATTCTTACAAACAAATCTCTGCATATTATATAAAAACAATTAAAACACCTACAGAAAATTACAAGATTCTACGTATATCGTATGCCATTTTAATATTATTTCTAGACTGACCACACATCAATAGTTACTCCTAGTTGATTTCTTACCTGCCACTATACATCCAGCTGTGATCAGAGAAACCGAAATGACCACAAGAGGATCCGGGAGGCCCTTCTTCAGAACGACACTGCCAAGGATGAGAATGACGACGGGATTACATCTCTTGATGACGCCATACATCGGAATGTTCATTCCACTGAGAGCGCTAAGCGAAAGTACAGAGTGGACTGCATAGAATATGGATGGCAGGAGGAATGATTTGCCACGCTCGAGGGTGAACATCTGCAGTGAGGTCTTCTGGGTCAGGCGCAGCAATTCCAGGATAACAATGGCCAGCAGCATCTGGCATGTGACCAAAAAATATGGATAGTCAAAGTTGAAAGAAGTCAGCACGGCTTTGTTGGCGAATGCCATCGATGCTGAAACTATGCCATAGAACAGTGCGATGATCAGACCTTTTGTGGCCGGCTCCATCGTCACGCCTTTCAGTGATACTTCAATGCTGTTAGTTATTTCCAATCTTCAGTTGACCGAACTCGATTCTGCAGCGGGTGTATCCATTACTCATCTATAGCCACTTAGCTGGTACCTAGCCAACATGGATAAGGGTTCCTTAATGTCCGGATAATTGGGCTGAATCACTCACATCATCTCCGGGCTGCCACACATGCAAATACTATTAACCAGTGCCACATCTACAAAAACGGAATCAACGAATTAGAGAGAGGGCGAGGCTTATCAGTAAAACGTTGGCATTTCAATGACATATAGTTAATCAATGATGGTGCGCACAAATGTCCTTCGCCTGAACAGCCCGTGTTCTGCAATAATGTCAGCAGCTGAAACACGAAGTGTGCATACATGACTTCTAATAATCATATGCCCACTCAACTTAAAGTTATATTTCATCACCATTCTGAACATCTGCCTTGTATTGAGCAGATGAATGAAACTGTAAAATTATTACTTACGTTACAAACGAAGACTAACAAGTGCCAAACCAATCACCTAATAGCCAAGTTGTTTGTTGTTTTTTTTTATTCTGTGACGTGGGCAGATCTGTTATTATATTTCAGGCAATTGTATTGATCTGCTGACATATATAGCTGAACGAAACAGGTTTGAATTTACAGATAAATTACACTCGTTCATTCTTTACTAGCTGGTATATATATATATATATATATATATATATATACAACACAAAATATAGAAGTACATATACATACATCAGGTTGTGATTTTCAAGACATTACCTAAAAATCTCATCAAATTAGTTTCAGACTTACTTGACTAGAGATATGTCTTGAGTTCGGCAATGGCAAAGATTGTCTTAATAACTCTTAAATGATTGGATAAACACAATCCATAAGTAAAGTTAACCAATACCATGTACATCCTTTTATGTGTGTGTGTGTGTGTGTGTGTGTGTGTGTGTGTGTGTGTGTGTGTGTGTGTGTGTGTGTGTGTGTGTGAGTCAATAAGTGAATACGAACCACAAGCCATTAAATGCAGAGACTGTACCATCACCTAAATTATCCAGAAGATGAAAACACTGACCAAATCAAGTAACAGCGGCACCAGAAGACAAGAGAGACTGAAGGCAAAATGACAGAGGGATGCTTCAACAAACAGACACAGATTACAATCAGACCTACATGAGCTAGGATGGGTCAGTAATAAACTGCTACGTGATTGGTCAGAACTGAAATAACACCGCTGACGCCACTGACTGGAAACAGCTGGAACCTTATGATGCCTCGTTGGCATTCATCATTAATCAACAGGCTGATGCTGATTGCGTGCTACCTTACAGGCTCACTATACTACTAAAGTTTAAAAACGTCTATTGACCAGTTGAAGGCACATCCAGTGATACAGAGGTAAAACTTCAGTATATACTGCACTGGTAACAGGCTGGTGGAGCCAGATTGTAAACAAAGTTATTAATTAATGCTGTAGGTGAAGTGTCGCGGCATGGGTTATAATGATACAAAAGATGGTCACATCTGAACATCTCATTCACAAAGCCAGAATGAATATTTATTATGCATATTCTAGTGTGTGTGTCTGTCTCTCTCTCTCTCTCTCTCTCTGTGTGTGTGTGTGTGTGCGCGAGTGTGTGTTATAACCCACAGACTGGTCTTCTTGTTCTCAAAACCAGAAACATAAACACTAAATGGCCTACAATTCAGGCATCCAGCAATGCATATTCCCCTTTAATGGGCATGCCAAACTGAACAAGTCCTTACCAGAAATCCAAATGGCGTCGGATATGATGATATAATAACCTGTAACAATAGCAGCGCAACACATTAAAAAAAACTGTGACGTGAAAAAACGACGAGCAGCTGAAATATGAGCTATAATCAAAAGTATTATGAAGCATCCTGTAGCATGGCAGTAAACTGGACAGATTAATGTGTTCAATTTATCCGACGGCATGATAAGGAAGCACTGCATAGTAATAGCACCTATATTAATTTATACTGATTGACCTTCATCGCATAAATCAGAATCACTTGCAGGGTTAGGATAATTATATTCAGTAATCACAACTGATTGTAATCAATTACGAGGTATTTTAGTAATCACGCTTATGACTGCAATCATTAGCCTTAACTGTGATCTATTAGTTACCTGAAACATTCAATCTCGTTACTTACCCAAATACTCAAACAATGCCAAATACCCCAAAAAACATTCTGACAACATACCTACTCAGGCTACTGAAACACACTGGGGTGTACATGTATGTGGATAACAGACACGCACACGCAGTCACTTGTGTTCACAAGGCAGACACATGAACAGCCTTCAGATATGCGCACGTCGAGATTCGAAATTAGGTGGTAGTGATCCGTAATCCAACGAGCTACCAATTAGATCACAGAGACGCCCACGCTCTGCTTAAAAGTGATACTATAAATATAATAGACCTAAAACACACATTTAATAGGTGTGTCTTGTGAACTGAAGCATGACTACTGGTATTTATGGCATACACGCTAACGTAGCATTTAGCCATAAAGCAGTTCACCAAACACATATCGGGCCCTTTTTTACAATGGCATACTTCAAATCCAATAAATACCAGCTGGGACACATCATAATCACGATAATTTTGTAATAACAATGTTATATTAAATGTTCCGAATAATATATTTGTGGTTATTTTCTAAATTACTAATTGTAAATGATATAATCCTCAGATGTGAATGTTTTATCTATAATCATAATCTAATTACCATCTATATCAGTATTAATCACACAGCTGTAATTCATATGTGCAAGAAGCCAATTCTCAATTGATCCATCACTGGAATAGAATATCTAGGATTATTATATAAAGCCATGGTCTAAGGAGTATCTTTTGGTTAAACTTTTAACAAAGCCGTCTTCAGAATATTATTGCTGTAGTAAGCTTGTATTGTTCTTGTTTATAGTACACTGTATATACTCTTATCCTGTGTTTTCTCCATTCCATGGAGGTTGAATAAAATAATAATATACTTGATCATTAATGGTTCCTGTGATGGTCTCACTGAAGTGGAATGGCTTCTAACTCATAATTGAAAGGGATTTTTCTCCTTCCTGTATTGCACACACTTTTTTTTAATGTGGGTACCTTATCATCATAATTTATTATCTACAAGTTACTTCCTCAGTCTAAATTTTATGATTTTTTGTTATTAGCCCACATACAAATGGTTGTTTGAATATGGCCACTTCATTGCAAAATAACTTTTTTGCCTTCTACTTGTTCTAGTTATATTTTGAAGAAAAAAGTATATGAAAGATTTACAAACCACAGCGGTGGTTTTTTTAAGAAAAAAAGGGAGGAGAGAGCCAATACAAATACCAGAGTCAGATATTGTTAGGCTTCAAGGGCTTACAATGGCACAAACTAAGTAGGGTCTCATTGGCATGAGAAACGAAAGTAGCTGGATCTCTACTTGAGAGTAAGGCAGGTCAAATCACCCGGGTCCTAGCTTCCAACAAAACCAACAGAGTGAGTCACATATAAAATATCTTTTTCAAAAGAACCACAGGAATTCAGGTGGTTATGTCCAAGATGTGGTTTTGCTGGTTATGTCCGCAGGGGTTTTTCAGAATTGCAGGTTTTGTCCTGGACTTGTATAATGCACATGTGAATGAAATGTCAAAATATGTCACATATCATGTGATGAACATGCGATTTGCATATATCTTTTTATTTCAGCCATAATAATTACTGAATATAAATTCGTTGGAAAATCCCCAACCAAATATTTCTTTTAATTTTTACATTTCACTTCACTATACACACACATACGTGTGTGTGTGTGTGTGTTACAATCATTAATATTCATTATATACCCTGGGGAATGAGATGCATTCAAAAAAAAATTAACAAACTCCCTATAAGAGGCCGTACCATACAGCAACGGTCTAGGTTATCAATTCCCATTAACAAGACAAGATGCATTCATTGTTCATAAATTGGAGTAATAACGTTGTTTTTGGTGTTTCAGTTCACTCAGTTTTGTTGGCATATTTACACTTAAATTGTTTAATACAGTATACTGTTTAATACATCATCTAACTTGAAATATACTGAATATCATCCACTGGCTGATAATTATTACCTGCATCGTACTTTATTAATGAAACTGTTATTATTTTTTAATGTTAAACAAATATGTTTAATACAAATTTATTTCATATAATACAGTAAATTAACTCTACCCAATATTAGGATCTTTCTGTGCCAATCCAATTTGATATTTGTCTATACATATTATGTGTCTTTGCTAAAAATTATTTTTCCCTTTCAGAAAACAGTTTCTTGTGTTTGCTCAAACCCAAAGAAAAATTTGAAAGGTATTACTTTCTAGACTTGGAAAGTGAAAGAATATGAACTGAAGTAGATTTATCACAAAAGTATTTCCATTAGGAGGTGACTTAATAATCGATTTTTATGGACTGACAATTAACTATAGTTAATTACAATCCATCTGTTAATGTCATTATAATTTTTCGAGCAATAACAAAAACAGACTGATTAACACATTACTTAAGACATTAATAATTAAAGTAAATATATACTAATCTTATTTGATGCCAAAGGTGGTAAAATTTATGCTTTTTAGTGGATACATACCTATTAGATGAATGTCATACCACATTTATTCAAACAGAATTAGGCATGTTATTAAAAGATAAATCAATGTGACACTCTTTGGGCATAACTGGTACCTGTATCAATATCATGACTTACAGCAGTTAATTTTAAGGTTGTCTTCAGACCGAAAATAAAATAAATCTGGTTTCCTTGGCCTATCAAAATTTATATAGAATATTTATTGTAACCTTTAATCACAAGTAATTTTTTTTGTAGATGTGCCCAGTGTGCAAAAATATAGTTTTTATAAAAGAGAGTTGGTGTCAGAAAGCTATCTAGAGATGGCCATTTGTTGTCATTCCAATTTGTGATTTAAAATGGGCACATGTAATACATCACAAAGACCAATATCGGAACCAAACAGAAATTTAATAATTAAGTAATACACCTATGTCAGCAGACTGAAGACATTTTCACAAACTCCAACCCATTCCACAATATCCAAGTATCCTTATGTCTAGCTCTTTATGAATAAGTCAATTTCTAGGTGAAATTATAATACTATCAGTGTTCATAGGAAACTCACTTGTTTTTCAATTTTCTACTACAACCTTAATGTTTGAAGCTATTGGATATTATGTGAATGGTCATCAAAATGTGCATATATGTTACACAAAAGATTGCATCACCTTACATATAATGAAAATGTGTCTAACTTTATAACCATGCAGTTTCCGCAAAATATATCTGTGACAATAATATTCTGATTGGATGACATAAACAATATTTGTAAACAAGTTATGAGAAACGTTCTTCTCCTATACTACAGTACTACTGATATGAGACATCATAATTCTATTATATATTGGCTCAGACTATTCAATCAAAATCTGTTGAGACCAAGATTGTTTATAGCTACACTAGATGTAGATATAGGCAATTTGTGCAGAAATGTAGACCTGGACCCATAATTTCTTTAGCCCAGCAGAAGTATGTGTACATTTGATGTTATTTCTCAGGCTAATGACATACTGTGAAGGGACTGATGCTTGTTAAATTAACTGCCTTGTTCATAAGATTGCAAATATTTTTTATTTACTGTTAATATTATGACTGCTGAAAGTAATGTATAGGTATGCTTACAAAGAAAAGCATTATAATATGTTTCACAAAACTATTTTTGCCATTATGAAAACTTTCTTAAAGACCTCTATTGTCTTCATTCCCTTATAATTTTAGTATTTTACATCACAATTGTTTTTCTTAACAGCAACCCCAGTGCATCACAACACTCTCATGAAGTAGATGAAGCCAGTGCATGAAAATGGGTTAAGCCAAACAATTTGTGACATCACAACAACCAAACAAAAACACATGATAAGCTCTGCCATTGCTTGTTTCATTGTAGAATTGGTTTTGTTTAAAGTATGTTTTGTGTGATATCAGTGCTAATATCATGTTTTGTGTTTATACGACCAGACTATTTAGATGTGTGAGAGTTTATGGAATAATTATGAGATATGGTTTAGTGCCGTGCTGTGTACGGAGGTGGGAACATAAGATTGGAAAGTGAGATTAGGCGACTTGAATGCATTTTGTTCAATGAATGTGATGTTTGAATATTTGGTTGGTGACAACTGTCACAAAAATGCAATAAGATATGGGTCTGATGAAGATACAAATTTTGAAGAAAGATACCATCCATACTGTATACCCAGCGAACATCAATATGACATGCTCACCTCCTATAATAGGTGCCACAGTATCTGCTCCTGTGAGACCGGTTGTTATGAAAATTGGCAGAACACAGGGTTTATCCAGAGACTCATAAACTGATCCAAAGATCAGAGCCATATATTGATTTGATAGAATAAAAACAGTCTGATTATAACGCCATGACATGATTTCTTGCAAGCACTAAGGCATGACCAAATACAAGTATTATTTCACCGAGATAATGTTTTGCAAGAGGAGTAACTAGAAACAGTGTGTAAACTATTATTTTGATACAAACAAGTTACTTCTACAATAAAAATAAATCAATTATCTGGGGCCATTAATATTTGGTGTAGGTATACAAAATTATTTTTATTTGGTCCTTGGTCTTGCTAAATCTGACAGGTAAACTATTTCGGTATACCTACATAACAAGTATAAAAATTGCTGTAACTTCTTAAATGCATATCATAAAGCCTTGTCTAATACAATCTTAATAATGGCAGAAATATTTGGAATATTTTGTAATATATCTATATTACAAACTAGCTTAAACAAGAGTCATAACTGGCAGTGGTTAAAGGGACAGTCCACTCTCAGAAAATATTTTTAAATATGTAATGCTTAGAACAGTAGCCAAAAATTCCACATTAATAATCATGAAATAAACCTGATATCATAGAATCCAAATTACTGGAGAGCCGCCATTACGGCTGCACCGGAAGCCAGATTCGAAAGCGGGAAGGAATAAACTGAAATGCTCTGTCACATTGGCGCGGATTATAGTTTCTCTTGAATGTTAATTTCTGAGCTATTTTGAATCATCTTCCTCCTGTCTGGTTCCTTCTGGCTCAAACTGATATGGTTGTATGTCATTCATGGTGAAATTTTAACAAGATAATGCCATTTAGTACTGGAATAATTCTTTGCTCACTCATGCTTTTGTATGGGCTCTACAGACTTCAGGTCAACTTGATATGCTCAAGTGACGTCAGCATTCAGGAGCTTCTGGTCTCTGTCTAGCTTGAAAATGGGGGCGCCCACAGGCCATTAAAAGTAAATTAATCAGCACTTTGAACAGGATTATTTAATATGTGGGTGATCGTTTACACATTTTGACAATATTTATGATATTTGTGAGTATAATTGTATTAGTCCTCAAAATCTGAAATAAAGGCAGACTATCCCTTTAATTAACCATTAATAGCATAACATACATGCCTGGCTAAGTTTGATGATATAAGAAAGCTAATTTAGAGCTCTTTCCAAACAAATTGGATAATTTGCAATGGTTTATTAGCCATATTTCCTGAATATACATGCTAACTGGTTAAGTTTGATACCACTGGAAAGACGTTCAGAGATGTACCTGGAAAACAAAAGTACAGATATGCGTCAAGTTGGCAAATTATGTTGTCATCTCTTGATTGTCTGAATTGGAAATAAAAAGACCCTATTTGACAAAAGTCGGATGCTAGCAAGCTATTGGGCACTCACACATAAATAAAATTTCACTTATTTATGAAATTTCACTATTTGAGAAAGAGTATAACATTTTACTTTAGGCAGTCTCACCTAATCTATAAAATTTGGGAAATCACTTACAATTAATACATTTAATGTAGGCTCTACCAAAATTTCGGTTTACCACACAGTAATAAACAGTCAGCACAATATTATAATGGAACAATGTATGATGGCTAGTGGACTGTGATAAAAAAGTGCTATCTCACCCTAGATGATAATGTCATCAGCTAACCTGCAAACTTTGTGTAAAAAGTGTGCGAGTCAAAATATTATTATAAATTACCAAATATACATGTCTAATACTACTGATAGTAAATATAGTGTGATTATAAGCAAATGTCCCACTCTAAATGCAAATTTACTCTTCAGATAAAATACCCAGTTCATAATATATGTCATAAATTAACATTTTGATATCATATGGAAAATGTAGAGGGTATAAAATAATGCAAGAAAAGGGAAAATATACATGTATAATGGTCAATTTATTATTGAAATTAGCAGTTCTTCTACTATCAGGCTTCTGTCTGCATTTGTCTGCACATTGATCATCCAATCTATATATATATATATATATATATATATATATATATATATTGGATTATCAATGTACCCTAAAATAAGTAGTCCCACCATAACCATAACTAGCCTAAGACCAAAATACATCTCGCCTAAAACTTTGTGATACAAGGTTTTGGTTATGACATTAAACCAGACTTTCAAGTACCTAGGTGAAAGTAGGTAATTTTATTTTCTAAACAATACATAGATTTCCTAGGTATATTGTTTTGTGGGCAATTACAATGGACATAGATAGTAATAACTTCACATAGATATGCCTGTAATATGATCAAGCCAAATACATCCAAGCATACCTATAGATACACACACACACACACACACACACACACATATATATATATATATATATACAGTGTTTGAGCTAGGATTTAAATTTAGGGGACATGTGTCTCCCCCTCTTGAAAAAAGTGAGACATCACATTTTTTCATGGAGACATCTATTTATAAATACATTATCTGATAACTAAAAGAATCCAACATGCACAGCAAGTCACACACACAATTATTAATATATACACACTATATAAAATGATTGTCTAATTGTGTGCTTGTTTGTTTGAAATTTACACACACATTTAAGTCACTGTGTGAAGTATACCACCAAGATTGCAATGCAAATACTTATATTTTTTATAAGTTTATTAATAACAAAACCTCTCATTACACCTGACTTGCCATAATCTATGATATATATATATATATATATATATATATATATATATATATATATATGATAAGTATAAACACAGTACTAACATTTGAAAAATTTGTATATTTATTTGTTTTACACAGTTTTTAATCTATCCTTCCTCTTCCTGAATGCTGTGAGGGCCTCATCATAGATGAAGTCCCACCAGTGAGGGACCTCCTATTTGATTATTGCTATGGTGTTTAGTCTCTGACTGGAGAGTCTATTACGGAGATGGGTTTTCAACTTGTTCTGTGCTGAAAACCCCCTCTCTACGTCTGCAGTATGGACTGGAAACAGCACTGCCATCGATACCAGGATCAACAGGTTTAGAAACACATCCCTCTGGTGGGTGTCGATGATGTTCCACAAAACTAGAAGTGACTCTGTAGGGTAGTGTTGGGACCTGATCCTGGTGAGTCTCAGATGCTTCAATATATGGTTCATCCCCCTGTCCATACTTTTGACTCAACATGGCAATTTCATCATTGCCAAGTTTGCCAGCATCTTCCTCTGACATACCATTCAGTCTACGTAGGCCCAGTACAGATAATGCCTGGAGGGTGTCAACAGCAGATTCTGGGTAACACTTCTCTATTTGCACAAGAATGTTGGCAAGGAAGTCCTTACATCCTTTCTGGAAACTAGAAATTATCTGGGGTGAATTATGAAGCTTTATTCCTTTGAATTTTTTGCACCAGTTATGAGTGTTTCAACCTGGTACAGGCAAGGAGTGAATCCTGTGTCCTCCTGCAGGGTCGTGATCTGTGACACCACGGCCCTAATTGTTGGGTACACAATTCCCAGGCAGAGGTTTTTCGTTGGGAAATCCCCTTCGAAAATTCTCTCTCATCAAGCACATGACATAGCGTGAGGCGGAGCGAATATATGACCCAGATAAATGGTACTAAATTAAATCAAGTTATCCAGCCAAAGATATCTAGTTAGATATATAATTTAATTGAAATATGTTTAGTTTTAACCTACACTAGATTTGTTTCAATCCAAGTCAGCACTTTTGACAATGTCCCTTGTTTTCAGTTTGACAACTTCAATTTAGCGGTGCATAATTTATGCATAGCTTAAATCACTTCAGAGTCTTAAAATGATTAAGAAATGATTACGTCATTATGTTTCTTGTGATTACCACTTTACTAAGTTTCTTCCTCGCAGTTAGTAGATATTGTGGTTTGTCAAAATTTCAGCAACCAAACATTTGCTGAGTTATAATCATAGTTAACGGTGCATTTTACTCCAATCTCTATCTGAGAATATCTCGCTACATTCCCATGTCTGTTTAATACCTCATATCTCAATATTCCATTCTGTTTGTGTCTTATTCTTCGAAATAAAACCTTGTTGATGCACCGGCTGTCATTATCCACTACGATTACGAGTGACATATCACGTGCTCAATTATGTGACAACCACTAATTTAACTTAACAAGATCTGATAAGAAATTGTCAGTTTATCTACAAAACTCTCAAAGATATTATTAATTCAAAAGTACTATGTAATAGCTGACCCAGACACCTTAATGATAAGCTAAAACAGCTAAACTGTTAGAAAACAGAATTCAAATTCACCAGTGACGTAACTGTATGTAAGTTTTTCACAATGTTATATGGAAATATTGTCACTCGTGTGAGAATAAAATTCCGAAATAAGTCTTATTTACACCCCTACACAAAATTAATACAATTTTCTTGGATTAAAATCAGTGTCAACTTATTTTCGATAGCTGCGTCATTTGCTAGGTACAGTGTACTATAAATTATGCAAAATGCTGAATATTGGATCATCATTGAAGCATTCTACAAAGCAGACATTATCTACATATTAAATAATTGTGCACAGTAACATCTTACCATCTATTTTTGTGACGTTCGGTTGCTTTTCTGCCCACATGTTGCCCACGTTTCATTGTCGCCATTCGACAAAAAGATGACCCAGTCCTATCAAACTCATGGTGTCAGCAAGTGCTTCGTAAATATATCAATATCAATTTCTTCACTGGCAGCAAAACACATGGATTTCACTTTGACTGGTGAGACATTACATATGTCTCAACAAAAAAGGTTGCCACTCTGGATTCAGTCTCCTGAAGAAACATCCAGAGTTTGAATTCGCAGCTCAAGATTCTCTATGGCTATGCATTATTATACACACATGGATTTTGCTTTGATCTTATTGTAAAGTCATGGCTCATTATCGAACTGATTGATGTTAGGAAGAGTTAGTGATAGCCATTCATGCCGATTAACGGTTTGTGGCCGACCAATTGTGGGGTAACACAGGTGTGGAATCATAGTTCTCTGGTTGATTGATGTGCGAAAGAAGTTGATGGTCACCTGTTCCGTGCCGCTTGGTGGTTTGTGGCCGGCTGGTTGTTTGGATCACACAGGTGTAGATCTAGCCATCAGGTTTGGTTGGGTTTGTATTGTATTCATGTTTTGTGGTGTGGGTTGAATGTGTGAAGGCTTTGTTAGTGAATGTTTGTTATAGTACAGCCAAGTCAGCGGAGATTGTATCAAGGGATATGTGGGTAGCCACTGGACAACATGCTGATTGTGCTGAACTTGTAAATGTCTACGTGCTTTTACACTTTCTAATTATCTGAGATCGCCGACTCACCATAGAAGTTAAGTACTTTGGCCACTCCAAGATAACTGATCCCACCACAACAGAAGTGTCTGGCAATGCTGCCACATCGCCAAATGCAGCAGATGGTCCTCGACTTTGAGAATGCTATGTGGAGGGCAGCCCGCGTGGTGTTCCCAACTGTGGAGTTGAAGGAATGTGCCTACCATTTCACACAGGCTAAAAAAGGGCTAAAAAGTAACCCTGATTTCGAAAGCACCATAATAATTAGACTAGAGAATATTTGTTAGTGAAAGGGGGGGGAATTAAAATTTAATTTAAAAAAAATAAAAAAATTTTAAGACCCAAAATACCCTATACTAACTATAGCCATATTCTAGAGAACAGGTTACAGGACAGGTGAAACATAACAGTGTCAGTGGTGTGCATAATATACATATTCACCTAATCTCCTGGTTGAAAAACGCACAGGTGGGCCAAGATTTTAAAAAATTAAATAAACCCCTCGGCTTGAATTGAATTTTAGAATCTAGTGAATATCTAATTCTAAATGAGTAAATCTGTAAATGAATAATAACACCATTTGATTTGCTAACTTTACAAGAAGTACGTTGTGGGTTATATAATTTTTATACACCCACCATCGTGAAATTTCTATATGCATACTTACTTGATATGTGTTATCAAGTTATGGCATTCTATGATTCTTACCCGAATAAAATTCAATAAATCCATGTCGTCAAGTTAACTAAACCGACAAAACTCAGCCAAGTCACACACAACGGAAATACCATTCATACCGCCGCGTAACAACACGAGTTCCAAAACAAACAAATCAAAGAAACCCCTCCCTGTTCGGGTTGAAATTTGAAGAGAAGTTGTAACTCTGTGCGAATTACTTCATTTTGTTTTTATCAACCAGTTTTTAATTAAACAAGGATGGGTCGCTATTTAACGTGTTCAGTCATCCACTATGTTGTGAACGGAGAATTTAATATATCTAACTGCAATGCATTTAATATTATATAGGGATGGGTAAGGGGAGGGGGGGTCTCCCACTTTCTCTGTGGAAAATATGAAAATCGGATAATCCTTAAATGTCTTCTGCAGCACTACAAATACGTATTTTGCAAGTATATAATGTCTATAAATACTGGCAAAAGTAGACATTCCCGTGAAGAAAGACCCATGGTATGAGACTTGGTGATTTGTTCAGTGTATATATGCATGCAGATTGTTAGGGTTACTCGACTTGTTACAAGAAACATATTGTGCATTATGTCACTAAAATATTTAATAAGCATACTGACCATTTATTATGAGAAAGAAACAATGATGTTTAAAATATGTAAATCTACAGCATTTAGTCGAAAAGGTGGCCTTGAACAAACGTCTAGGCTAGTTCTTTAATTAACTGATATATGCATTTGTTTTGAATAGATGTGTTTACTGTAATTTATTTTCATTAGTGTTAAAGCAGAAAACCTTGTCTAATCCATCCAGCTCCTCAAATCATGACAAATGGCTTTTGATTAGCCTCAACACAGAGAAACTACGCCCTGCTTCCACAGATGTAGCAAGCAGAGTACATCCTAATATATTAAAATTATAATCTTCGGAAAGGAATCTGGATCTGCAGATACTAAGGATTTCATCAAAGTATCGGGTAAATCGGCCCTGTCAGACTGCCTGGACCACAAGTTGAACCATCTGGATACCTTAATGGTTATCTAATGACCTCGGAGTTAGCAGGTTGTCATGCCATGATTCAAATTGATCTGGGGGGAGGCATCCCTAGTTTGACCATTAAAGATGGTATTAGACTCAGGAAAGCTCTCATTGGCTAGCAGTTGTCTGACGAGAAACTGTTCCATAACTGTTCCAGTACGATATCAATAAAATGAATGCCAATTGATCTCTTGTAATAATTAAAGAAGTGGTGCGTCAGCAGGTACATTCGACATAATTCTTGGAACCCTTGGCATGTCCTCTTCAGTACCTATATATGAAGCTAGCTGCTTTGCTTCGTCGTACTATCTCTGGAATTCTACACCAAATATTTAATTACTAAGTTATTACTAAGTCACAATTATACTTTATAAGTATACTTTATACTAAGTAAAATTACAAATTAGCAGTACTGCTACTAGTTATAATGTCGATAAATGTTATATTAATTGCATTTAAAGATAGAGGATTCCTACTAGAGATGGGGTTGGGGTTCTGACCCTCTGAGAGGTGGGCGAATTGCCCCCCTCGTAGATCCGCCACTGGTACAGCGATTAGAAGTAGGAATACGATTGTGTTAACTCGATCACTTCCTTGGTTTGGTAGTGTACTCCTGACAAGGGCTCAAATACCTGAAAATCCAGGAATAGTTGCTAAAACCAGCCGTAGATATAAATCTATTAACTAGGGTTCGTTCTCATATCGACTACTTCTCAGATCAATATATATATATATATATATATATATATATATATATATATCCGTTTCTGTGCGCATAATTCCCATAAATAAAAGCAGACTGGAATTAACAACATTCAGACCATAATTGAATTACTGATTTGTTGCTTTTTTGACTGGCTGATCGACTAGCTGATCAATTGAATAAACTATTGATTGATTGGTTGGGTTGTACAACCCTTTACTGGTCACCCATTAATAGTAGTCATACAGTATTGCGGCCACGATTCTATTATAATTATATTAGACAAATGCTGCCCTAAAAAGTAAACCCATTGAATTTTACGGTTATTTATCTATGAATTTAATGTGTATTTCCATGTTTAGGTATTTTCTTATTAATAATAATATTACTAATACAGAGTATGCGAACTTCGTCGGCCCTGTCGGACAAAATACGACGATATCCGACATAAATGTATACCAGTTGGTCATGGGAGCCCGCAGCGAGGGGCAAGGGGAGAATTTCCCCCCACCCCCCATGAAAATAAATAATTTGAAAAAATTACATGGAAAATACAAAATGAATAAAATAACATAAACATTTCTCAACAGTTCATTCAGTTAGAGTAGGTTACTACTCTTGGAACAGGAATTGGACCCGTCGGGGATCTGTTCCGAAATTGTCAATGACCTTGTTCATTAGCTCGGTCTTCTGGCTGTTCACCTTGTCGCGGTGGACACTTAGCATGCAGAGGCCGGACAGACGTTTATCACTCATCGTCGATCTTAACCATGTATTCATCCTGACCAGTGTATTGAAGGACCTTTCCACTGTACGTGATGTTGCAGGCAGAGTCAGTGCGATGAGGATAGCCTTGCGCACAGCAGGGAACAGAGTGGTCAGCTTCACCAGCTCGATCATACCCAGAAAGTTGTCATCCAGTGGCTTATGCTTCTGCACGTCATACCACGCTAGAGCTCTTCTACAAGGTTGTCAATACCATACATTTCCTTGACAAATGAAACGATGTGCTTGAATTCATCTCTTTCTGTTTGCTGCATTTCTCTCGGATGTAGTGCGAAAATGTGAAAAATATGCCGTGTTACTTTCACGAAAGCGACTTTCAAGAGACTGGACCAAGGCATCCATGTACGGGACATAGATGGTGCGGCGATAGTACTCCTCAATGGAGCCTCCTATATTCGGCCGATGGACCTGGCGTGCGCATCGCCGAGGCATAGTCAAGTCTATGCCAAGTTCTTCTGCTAAGGTTTTCACCTTAGGGATGATATCTTCTGAGAACACACTGTCTGCACCATCCCGGTCAGCTCGGAAAGCCTTCAACAAAAGGTCGATGTGATCTCAAACATTACCCAGAGACTCGGACTCCCATCATATCCATGTCGACTGCCTGCAGCTGTTGGATCACTGGCTCCAACATCTCTGAGTTCTTCGCAATGATCTTCAGACAGATGAGGAACACTGTGGTTCCTGCAGCACACTTCAGCTGATACGCCGTCTGACACTTACTCTGTGGCTCATGATGGTTTGCCTCCAGTTGCTCCAGTTGTGCATAGATATCACAAAGGTTCTCTGAAAAGATGCGGATGCTTTTATACTTTGCGCTCCATCTGGTTTCACACAACAAAATTATATTTGGAACCAGTCTCCTGCGCTTGGGACTGTTACGGAAGAATTTAATTATAGATTTCACAGTACTAGTCGTATTCCTCACATCTGCGGCAAAATTCAGATCGTGAACCACCAAATTCAGTCGATGTGAAGAGCAGTGCACGAAAACAGCTTATGGCTAGGTGTTCATGATACGGGCCTGTACACCATTGTCTTTTCCTGCTATGGTTGAGCATCCATCGTAGCCTTGGCCGTGGAGCTTGTCGAGGTTAAGACCAAATTTGTTTGCTTGGTCGATGATAGTATCTGCAATTGTTGCATCGTCCATACTCTCCAGTTGAACGAATCCAAGGAATTCTTCACGCATGGTGGCTAAGTCATTCCGTTGTTCCTGCAGCGCAACAAATCGTACTCCAAAGGACAATTGCTCGGTGCCTGATATGTCAGCAGTTTCGTCTGCAAGGATACATAATCCATCTGATTCATTTGCAGCTTTCACAATATTGTCTCTTACTACTTCGGGGAGAACTATCAGCTCGTTCTGTACACGAACTGATGTGTATCTTGCATCTTTGCTTGCGCCCTTCCTGTGATCCTTCAGGACCGTGTCCCCTGCTTCTATCCTGAATTGCAGTAGGTCACAGAGGTTCCCCTGTGTAGGCTCCTTCCCCCTCAATGCAATGTCATGGCTGCAGCAGAACAGAATGCTGGATAGGATAGGGAACAGTTTCTCTCGGTTTTGAGTGACTGCTTTGCTGACCGCTTGGTCCATCTGGCTCACGATGGTCAACTCTGGCCTTTGTATGGTGGTGAGGAAATTGTTGGCATTTTGCACCTTTTTGCCAGGAGGAAAGTATGTGCTTCCTCGCGCACTCATTGAAGTCTTTATATTTAACAAAAGGAGTCGCGATGAACGCGCCCATTAGACCTCAATGCACTGGTTGAGGGAACAGCACACAGTTTTTGCACAAGGCACCTTTCAAGTGACTTGAGTAGGCCAGCCATGGAAAATATTGGTGTATCCCCGATCAGTGGTAGATAAACGAAGTTAGTGTTTCTTTGCACCAAACCGGAAGTGAACACAGCTAGCTTCGTTCTATTTCCAAGTGCAACTTGAATCTCTTTCAACGATTGACTAATTAGCTCGTTTAATTATTCTAATAGAGAATGTTATGAAGTTCTGAAACAAAAACAGATCACACACAAAACAGTGTTGTGCTAGATTAGAAATTGGAGCTAAATGATTGCTGCTATAAAAAAACAGATATTTCAAAACACCAACCTGGCTGTCTTCCTGTTCACCGAGTGATAAATGTAACTTCCTTGAAAAGAACCTACACATTGAGTCATAACCTATCACGGATCATAGGTTATTATAGGAGCCGGCAATATACATATAAAACACGGCAAGACATTTCGGCCACTGGTTAAGTCGTAACCAGATAAATAAACTTAGATTCCAAGATGGCGAATATGTTCTCTATTCGAGTATGCGTGACTCCATGGACTAACTGGTAGCGCGGTTGGCCAAAGATCTATAGCACCTGGGCTCAAACCCTGGCCGGACTATATCAGAAGTATGTTTCACCTTTCTCTTCGCTTCGTTACCTTTGGAGGTCGCTTGGCTCATTTAGCCTACCTTGTGCCCAAAAGTGCCCGTAAAACAACATGTCTGGCATGAATGTAAATATACAAAAATCTACACGTAAACACAACACGCACACACACACACACGCAGATATATATATAAATCCGCTTTTCGTATGTGACAAATATGTCGTGTCCACAGGGAAGTATATAGGATACGCACAGAAGACGGAAGTACCTACAAAAGTACCATTTGACACCACAGCTTGTAGTAAATAACAATTTAGTGCGGTTCAGTGATCTGTTAATACATACATATATAAAAGAAAACTATTTTGATGCCACAGGTTATATTCAGCAGTAATTCACTATGGTTCAAACGAAACCTGTGGATCAGAACATTTCAACACCACAGATGCTGACCTCAGCTTCTTTCTAGGTTCAAATAGCTAATCATAAATGCTATCTATATCAATCGTACCGATAGAGGTCTTGTGTCGCATGAGTTGTTGTCTAATCAGGGTGAAAAGTTACGCCTTTTATACAAAAGTGTCTTGTGTACACTATACTTACATATGGAAGCAACGTAATGACTATGTTAAAAACATAGTAATATTACTGCATAATTGATTAGTTCTGGATTAGAAAGGAATATCGCCTCAATCCTGATTAAATACTATGATATACTCAAACCCAACAGCAAATCTTAGTGAAGGTTCATTTACGCCGAATTTACTGTCCCTGTATAATGGTATATACATTTTATTTAATTCTACGAAGCACCAGCAAATCGAGGGTGTTTTATTTTCGACACTTAAGCTATGTCACTGGTATAAACTTGCAGGTTAGTTTAAGAGCATCTTTGCTGAAGCAATTCGGAAAAAATAGTCCATGGCCATGTGTAGCAGAAATCACCAGAGTATAGGATAAATAAACCAGTTACTCACTCGCAATCATCACTGACACAACAAAAAATCATTATTGTACACTAATGTACCTGTCTAACCTTTGGCGTATGCTACAAATGCATGACCTAGAATAACCGACTGATAGTTCAAGATTAAAATTAGCAGTAAGTTAGGTACGAATTTGACGACGAAGAAAAGTCCCTCTCCTTGGATCAAGAAGATTCAGACGGTAGTTCATTTACGGAGAGAAACAAATCGAAATAGTGCCGCTGAGCATTTGCAAAATGTTGAGTGTCGCTGTTTTACGGCCAATTTTATCCACATCGTAGGCTAAATAGGTCAAGCAATCACTTGAGACGATGATATTAAAAGAAATATTAAAAGAAACACAGGAGATTATTTGAATACCGGAACAAGAAGTTCATTGCCGACCCGCTACGTTACATGTTGGGATATCGTTAGCTGATATTCCGCTTCCCACGTTTAAAACAAATCCTTTGACTATTTGCAGACTACGTCAACTGCAGAAACTCTCTCTCTCTCTCTACGCGTGTTACCCCCATTGATCATATTATATGAAAATGTTAGCATGGATAAGTGCAAAAATGAAGATACGAGAGTTTAGCCAGGATACCTATGTCAATTAGGAGGCGGAGTTCTGCAAAGCCAATTATATAATATATTTATATATCCCATAAAGTCCAGGGAAAAGTTGGGGTAGACATATGACAATTATCTATAAGAGACATTTATATCATTCGTATGACGGCGACAAAGCTGCCTAGGGAGGGAGCAACCACGCTAACTAGGGGTCAGAGTTTATATTGTTAGGTTAGCTCTTAAGAACATCAACATTCCCTACACGTCACTGTTTACAACATTATTAACGATTAAATATAAATATAAAATCCAGTAAGAGATAAAGCAGCGTTTCATAATAAGCATATACAGCCAGCGCTATCTCTCTCTCTCTCTCTCTCTAATATTAGTTAAATGACAGAAAAGGTTACAGGTTAAAGGGTGACTTTATTATTTTGATGAGAGATAGCCTCAATTACATACTGTAAAAAACCAGAACGACATGCCTTAGTGGACGCAAATACATCATAATGCACCGAATTGTTCTTATGTTTAAGATTTTAGGCTTAACTGCTTATCACACACACACACACACACACACACACACACACACACACACACACACACACACACACACACACACACACACACACACACACACACACACACACACACACACACACACACAAACACACACTCTTTTAACACATCTCCAGTAAAACAACTTAAACCCAATTATAAAAATTCTCAGCCCTAGTAATTACTTCAGTAAAACAAAGCAATATTTCCTGAAGTAGATCTCAACCGAAGCTGCAACAAACATTCATTACTGACAGCAGTTAGATTTCAGTACACACAGTTAATTACTATTAATATGTGTGTTTTGGTATCTTTACAGCTATGAAAGAAAAATTGGAAAGTTGGTTTATTTTCAATTACTCTAATCAAAACAGTTGTTTTGATTATAGTAACAGCGCTTCGTTCTAGACAAAGGCTACAAAGGTTAACAGTTTCTAGATTCTGGTTTTAAATTTAAAACTAGCAAAGGAATTCTGGTATAAATATTGCTGGAAAAGTAAATACTTTAGACACAGGCACTTGATAAAGGTTTCTTATAACCGAAACTAGTCGTGCTATTTTGGGCTGAGTGAAAATACTATTATTTCTGCTATTGTCGGAGGTATTAGAATTATTATCATAATAGATATTATATGTACTGATATATATGCTTTATTTCCAGTTATAGCTGCGTTATATATGTACTAATATATAAAAAAAAATATATTTAGGTAGTAGTCGTTTGATCATAATTCTGTAAGAATTATAAACATCACGAAAACCTGAGCCCACGCCTTTATTATATGTAACATAAAACACACACACAGAGAGAGAGAGAGAGAGAGAGAGAGACACACACACACATACATTAGTCACGATAAGGTACTGCCACCTGGCGAATGTATTGCTTGTGAAGACCCAGACACATTCGCTTTTATTTATATAGATTATGAGATTGTTTCCCACATACTTGCTCCCGTTAAAATATAAGGAACAACAATTAACAATAACCACAACAACAGTTAATATGGGTCTTAACCAGTATTTCAAATATGTATTAGAATAAAATTACTACTATTACTTGTGTGTTGTGGTTTACCCGCATCTGATTATTTATCAGTTCAATAATATTCTGCTTCCGCTTTTTAGATTCCGGTTGCCTGACCACCTAAAATAGGGGATTGAATTAATGGGCCTTAAAATAAGTCCACCAATCCCATTAAATTATATTAACTTATCCGGTGAAATAATATGCAATACTTTATTTACAATATGTTTGTGCCAAATGTGTATTAATGGCAGTATATTTAATATTGGTCTTATTTTAGTCTTAGAAGTATTGTGCGAAGCTTTGAAAACAATATCTTCTAAGACACGATGCTCGAGTATAAAGAGATGTTAGTAATCCGAATCTCTCTTTCTCTCTCTCTCTCTCTCTGTGTGTGTCGTGTATGTGTTTATGCGCATTATGACAGATATCATAACGTCATGCCTGAGATTTACCTAAACCAACTAACGAAATAATTCAGTGAACTGTAGGATGAAGCCACTACAAATATATCTAGACAGGGATTCGAATCCGCACTTAAAGTTCGACCAAGGATACGCTCGCCGAAGCACGATGACCAAAAGAAAATATGAGAAAATACGAGATTGGCATCAAACGAATTAACATTTTGAAAGTTGACAAATGCTAATTTAATTTCGTATCTCGGTAGTTGCGCCTTGGATGTTGGTGTTGAATGTCACATCTTATAGAAATACATGCTTATCGTCTTTCATATGTTGCCATAGGATATAAAGGGTTAAGGTACAGTGAGGGACTTCAATACTGACTGATGGGTGATACTCTCCTTTGTACACGCCTCTTTTGCTGATAGACATAAATTTACAAAAATATGTAATTTTGTGATAAACATAGGAACAACGTATACACTGGAGTATTTATTTATCAGCTTATATAACATTCTATATAAGATTGGTACAAGCGCGTGCGCCCGTGCACACACATACACCTGATACAATCCAGTTTTTAATGCGAACATCAAAGGTCGTATCTATGTATTTCACGCATCAGTTGATTGACATATTGTTCTGTCATATTATATTTGATAGCACGCACAACATCCAGCGCCAGCAGATAAAAAGCCTACAGATTGATATCAGTATTATACTTTATGAATACAGAAATAAAATCTCTATACACAAATACAATATACATGACTAACTATAATATCTAGGTATAAGTGGGGGCAGACATGGGGGTGGTAGATCTTGTGAGGGTGGACTTATGTTTACTACTATAGTTATATATGTAAATATTAAAAGTTGTGTACGGATGATGACGATGATGACTTGACAGAGATAATTAATACTATATGATAATGTAGGTATGATTGTGTCTAAGTTATGATCGGACATTAATTGTGTGTGTGGTGGTGGTGGTGTGTGTGTGGGTGTGTTGAGTAGTAGTAGTGGTGGTCGTAGTAATAGTAGTAGTTGAAGAAGTAGTGTTAGTAGTCAGCGAAAGTGCACTGGCATAGATAATCACAAACTGTTGTTAAAACTTATGGCCGATTCTTCAAGTTGATATGTCCAGAAAAGTGACTTTTCACACTACGGAGCACACACACACACACACACACACACACACACACACACACACACACACACACACACACACACTACATACATTACGTCTACTTAATCATATTTATATGCGGGTATCATATTTGAGGGGGAGATTCTCTTTTAGATTTTCGTTTTAAAAGTAAATAATTATAGCTTGTCACGTGTCAACGTTGTCAATGACGTAACGTGAACCCGATTACGTGAAGGCAAAACAGCTGATGTGACAGAAATGAATGTCATTTGTTAACAGTCACTAATGCTACAGATGGCATGACGACCTTTCCTTTGTATCCAGCGTGAAGGACGCGTATCCGGACATCTACAGGTCTTACATCGGTTTATTTTCGCCACCTTTCCGGCCTCTAGTATATCCATACCTAACCAACAGTTGGAACCTGAAAGTAATTCAAAATTAAATGATAAGTTGGCCATGTTGGAAAGGAACGGTTTATATCAGGGACGACAATCTCTTTTGGAGACGAACTATCACTCACTCACTCACTCACTCACTCACTCACTCACTCACTCACTCACTCACTCACTCACTCACCACCACCACCACCACCACCACCACCACCACCACCACCACTCACTCACCACCACCTCACTCACTCACTCACTCACTCACTCACTCACTCACTCACTCACTCACTCACTCACTCACTCACTCACTCACTCACACTCACTCACTCACTCACTCACTCACTCACTCACTCACTCACTCACTCACTCACTCACTCACTCACTCACTCACTCACTCACTCACTCACTCACTCACTCACTCACTCACTCACTCACTCACTCACTCACTCACTCACTCAACCACTCAACCACTCAACCACTCAACCACTCAACCACTCAACCACTCAACCACTCACTCAACTACTCACCCAGAGAACCACTCACTCACCCATCATGGACCCACCCACTCACTCACTGACTCACTCAACTACTCACCCAGAGAACCACTCACTCACTCAACCACCCACCCATGCAACCAACCAACCAACCAACCAACCACCCATGCACTCACTCACTCACTCACTCACTCAAATACTTACTCAACCACTCACTCAGCCTCACTCGCTCATCTACTCAGTCAGAGAATGACTCACTCACTCCGCCTCACTCACTCAACTACTCACTCAGACACTCCCTCACTCACCCACTCACTCAGCCTCACTCACCCAACTACTCACTCAGAGAACTACGCACTCACTCACTCACTCACTCACTCACTCACTCACTCACTCACTCACTCACTCACTCACCACCACCACCACCACCACTCACTCACCACTCACACCACCACTCACCACTCACCACTCACTCACTCACTCACTCACTCACTCACTCACTCACTCACTCACTCACTCACTCACTCACTCACTCACTCACTCACTCACTCACTCACTCACTCACTCACTCACTCACTCACTCACTCACTCACTCACTCACTCACTCACTCAACTACTCACCCAGAGAACCACTCACTCACTCACCCATCATCCACCCATACACCCACTCACCCAACCAACCACCCATCCACTCACTCACTGACTCACTCAACTACTCACCCAGAGAACCACTCACTCACCCACCCACCCACCCATGCACTCAGCCAATCAACCACCCACCCACCCATGCACTCACTCACTCACTTACTCAAATACTCACTCAAATACTCACTCAACCACTCCGCCTCACTCACTCAACTACTCACTCAGACACTCCCTCACTCACCCACTCACTCAGTCTCACTCACCCAAGTACTCACTCAGAGAACTACTCACTCACCCACTCAACTACTCACTTACTCCACCACTAACTCACTCAATCAACTACTCACTCATAGAACCACTCACTCACTCACCCATACACCCACCCACCCACTCACTCACTCAGACACTCACCCACTCAACCACGCACTCAGCCTCACTCACTCAACTATTCACTCAGAGAACTACTCACTCATACAAAAATTACAATGTACGATCATATCGCTCATCAAGTGGTTGATATCGCACGAGGCAAGTTAAAGGAAAATTCCACCCTCAAATAATATCATTCAAATGTATAATATATTTATAAAGCTAACCCTAAATCCCACAATAATAATCACGAACTCTACCTGGTATCACAGATAATAAGGAAATAATCTTAATTACAACTTCCTCGAATACCAGATGGTATGAGGGAAAAGAAAAAAGTCGTGTTCTGACCTCAGATGGCACAAGGATCATATAATCATCTCGATCCCGATCAAGTTAGACGATAGAAGATCTGCCTTTATCATCCTCGTGATCTTACCTCTACTAACTGATGCCCTCCTGAAGTTTTGAAATGAAATTGAACTATTCCTTTAAAATTCCACGAGAGCTTTCACATGAACATATTAACAATATTCAGTTGTGCACTCGAAATATTTCATTCCGATTTGTTTAAAATGTAATGCACACCAAGAAGAAAGAACTTTGGTGAGTTTTTTTTCCTGTTACGAAATATTTCCTTATATGGCCAGATGGCGTGGTGCGGTTCACTAAGTGCTGGTGGTATAGAGTACCAGTACATGGGGACAACAAACAGGTTGTAGCAGTCTACACAGGTAACAGCTGACTTATGTCTAGTTTAACAAATATCACGACTGGAAGTATATTGTGAGTAAAGTATTTACTTCCATTGCCATAAATATAATATATTAGTGTATACTGTGTGCGTGCGTGTGAGTGGGAGGGTGCGCGCGCGCGCGTAGACACTGTTACATACAGAAAGATGGATATATGCCCACACTTCATATATATATATATATATATATATATATATATATATATATATATATATATACACACACAAATACACACACAATATTTCTCCCTGTCTCAATTCTTATCTATTCTGAACGAGCCAAAGCTGAAATTTTACAGAACACTTGCCACACTTTACCTAATAATTGTGCCTAATTAGTGTAATTAATGTGTGCTTTTATAGTTATACAGTGCACGTACAATCGTTTTATCAGTTGTTATCACGTTTACATACGTATCATTAAATAGTGATAAAACACATAAACGTGTTAAGAAATGCGATATTTCTAAGTTGGCGTGTTCTCGTCAGAAAGCTTTATCCTTCAGGGCAAGTTCTATATCGTGTAATTAACTTTTTTTTAAATCGATAAGAAACTTCGTCATCAACGACTGTAGCGTAATTATAGTTGTCAGATTGTGTACAGGTAATATAGTATACTGGAGGTTAGGTTTTATTTATTTTGACAATGATTGTTTTATATGGGGAAGACATGAATAATGTACTCCATAGTACATTAATGGAGTGTGTGTGTGTGTGTGTTTTTTTGCATATAGAGTGGCACTGGCTCAGAACATCAACATCTAAACATACTTTGAAATCTATACCTCCATAAATCTATACAAAAATAAATATACATATACATATACCTACACCACCTATACATGTGTTGGGGCTACTCATCAGCCTGTGGGGCCCAGCTAATTTCGTACGTAACAAATATGTCACGTCCATAGGGAAGCGAGAGTGAGTGAGAGAGAGAGAGAGAGAGAGAGAGAGAGAGTAGACATCACGAAAATCTGTTTACAGTTTAATGACATTTCAAATGAGACCCTTCAATAAACAATCCCGGGTTTTCAGATGAGAATTAGATGAAATTAACAAATTAACACTGATACAAAAGCATATATAACACCGACTTACCGTTCGGACATGTACTGCAACAACTTCCTGGCTCTCTAACCGGATCAACACACGTCACTTCCGGACATGTCACTCGACTACATTCAATTCGACCTCCACCTTCGGGACACCGGCACGTGGTACAAGACATCCTTGATACGATCTCTCCCGGTTTGTACACGTGACCATCACTATTCCAACATCCGTGTTCAATACATATGTCACAACACAAAGAATCTGGAGATTTGACGTATTTCACACAATCCGGATCATATTTACAGTCCTCTATTACACAGTTTGGACGGCCTCCACGCTTCGGACAATGACAGATGGTACAGGGGCCAGGACGGAATTTGGATCCTCCCGGATGCGTGCTATTTCCATAGAGACAAGTTCTCGGTGGACGGTCACCTGATTGGAGCTTGATGTGGTGTTTGCTATTACTTCCGGCGATGATTGCAGACAACAGGAAGCAGGCGATGTAAAATGAAACGTACATTCTGGATCGTGTGGTGACTTAGCGGGATCCAGAGACTTTGAAATGCTGCACGCAACTGTAAACTTTAACTCGGCGCGCGGATCTTTTAGCCAAGAAGCTCTGGATTGATCTAGCCAATCACACGCAAGGACCTATCCTGTTATTCAGTTTAAAAACCTCAAAAATGCAGATATTTACTGGGTTTATTGATCCAGACAAGATCAATTAAACCAGATTACAATGTTTGCTCTGCAAACAAAACAATTAAACATGATAATTAGTTTAGACTATACTTAGTTGTTAAGTGAAGCACTTGTTCTCTATATCCGTTTGTTATAAATATCAGTTAATAATCAAACCAAACGATTATCATTCTTCGACTATAATTAATCTTCTCTCCGTGTATCCTGTTAACGAACACTTACAATGAATACCGCTAACAGTCTGTCGTCGTTAAACCTCTCCCTGAACCAAGATTCAGCCATTTCAACGCCTTCTAGTATGTGGTCACGTGGTTTGTCTTAACGGACCAATCACGTCATAGCTCCCAGGTTACGTTCTCGTCATCGTTGTTGTTGTTTTGTTGGATCTATTAGTGTGATCATAATGATAAGACCGGGCATACTTCGTGATATAGCTATAACCTGTAGTAGTTGACTATCTGGTTTAAGACCAGGTCGACAACTACTCACGATAGCAATCTTCGTATACGTTTCGTTGGACTAAACTCGTCATTTCGAGATTCGATTATAACCAGTTTCAGAGTGGGTGGCGTGGATAAATGGTGGCAATGGGTGCTTGGGTGGTATATATATATATATATATATATATATATATATACACGCGCACTATATCTGACGATGCATTTCTCAACTACATTTCTGAGCTACATTTCTGGACTAGTTTTCCACGAGATTTCTTTTAAAAAGAACAATTTCCACGTTTAAGTGCCATACTGTTACTTGTCTAAAGCGAAGGTTGTAGTTTTTGTTTAATTCCTTCGCACACAAATACACGGCCTCTTTTCGTGCTCTTTCTTTGTTGTGCCCTTTACCTAGCCATTATGATAACAAGAAAAGGCTAAATGATGCCATCAGCCAAGAAGACAACCATCAGCAGTCAACTCCTTATCGCCAGCTAGCAAATATAACACATGTTATGCTGACAATTAGTTCTAGTTGGCGATAAGCAAATTGAGTACAATTACGTCTAAATCGCGTGATTTATATTCACTTGTTTGCGCCACACTGTTTTTCATTTGACGTTTTGAACTGGTCTCTTCAGCAGACGCCAGCAAGCCTTGTTGAACCGAATGTTTGTGTGTGTGTGTGGGGGTGGGGGGTGTGTGTGTGTGTGTGTGTGTGTGTGTGTGTGTGTGTGTGTGTGTGTGTGTGTGTGTGTGGCTTAATCAGAAACGAACGTTTGGATTTGCAAAGTAAATTCCAGGGTATCCAGGAGAAAACCTTACTTCGGTTTAGCATTTCTGTATTGTTGATTTTTTTTACAAATTTGACCGAAAAAAGGACGTCTACACGCCTGGCTAATTCTCTAATGCGTGCATATCTATTTATATTTTTGCATGCATCTGATTATACAAACATATTTGTGGTATGTGATAGGGCTTCGATAAAGATATTGGTTAAATTATGATTTTTTTCTCTCTGCACCAATTAACACCCTGAGGGAAGGAAAGAAAATATTTTCGGTATCATTCGGCTGATGTCGCCACATGACTTAACTCATTGTTTGCGGTATGACAGATCCGCTTAAAGGAATATTTTCGAGAAACTGATAAGATAAAAAGACAGACCACTGAACGATTAATAGGTGATGTACTCAATGTTTGATATGCAAAAGTGTTTTTTTTAACTACGAACATTTCTGCAGTCCGTCATCTTGGTGAAAGCAGAAAATGAACCGTTCAATAAAATAATAGTTAATTGCTGATTATAAAGAGATACGAAATTGGCTTGTTCTCCCCAGCTCCTGGATCATATGTCTAGGTCAAGGAAGATTCCATCGTCACAAATGGCCTGGAGGCATTTTGTGTTTTAAATGTATTTTGCTTCATATGTACATGTATGTGCGTACGTGTGAGCACGCGCGTATATATATATATATATATATGTGTGTGTGTGTGTGTGTGTGAACGTATGTATGCGTGTGTATGAGCGCGTATGTATGTATGTATGTGTGAGCGCGTATCTGTGTGTGTATGTGTGTGAGCGAGTGAGCGCGTATCTGTATGTGTGTGTGTTTGTGTGTGAAATAAATTTATGTGCAGTTTCTGCAACAATAATGATCTACAGTACGTAGATCCAGGGTTCTGAACAAAAGAGACTTATTATTACGTGAAGTAGGTACTATATCTATTACTAACAGCCAACAACCACACTCTGCTGATCTAATAAATCGGTCGGTGTGATCACCTGCTTAACGAAACTACCTGTCTTGGATGGCTACCAGAAGTGATAATCATGCTCGTTCGTATTGGTCTTCTCGCTCTTCCGGATATGCTCATCAATCGATCAGAAATATTAGAAATGTCTTCATTAGTGTGAATAGGTTCCCACTCGGTCCCCCCTATATGATTTTTTAACAGTTTGTGTCATTGTATTTTAACATACTGCAATCCGAGAAGTAAACAAGCATGTTGTAGACATTCAAAACACAACACACATGCACGTCGTATTTTAATTATCTGTCTTTATTGGCGATTTCCTAAAATAACGTATGTTAGAAACTTAACTTTCTTCATTGTGGGAAAATTAATAAGTTACTCAGTTCATTTCAACTTCTATATTTGAGAGAATACTAATCACTTTTTGTTTCTCGGTGACTTTCTTGCCTTTGTCAAAAGGCGAGGTTGACCACGATATCATTCTTTTCTAAGGCAGGAATATAATCCTGGACTAATTTTCATGCTCGACGTTGTCCTTTCGTTTGTTGGTGCGTTTGTGAGTCATCAAAAACCGTAAATATGGGTTAATTATATCATACCGTTTGTTTAAAGAATTTACTATATCATAATGTTCTAAAAGCTAAATGAAAACTATGGTATTAGAATACGTGCATGTATGGTTGTAGGATATTTGTAGGGAACTGGAAACGCTTTAACACTTATCTTTATTTTGACATTGTTCAGAAATAATTTTCAGCAAAACTTTCAATCACACAAACTATCTTCTCTTTTGGGCACAACATATATTTATTTGCCTGATATATACATAATATATAGAACGTGGTATAGGAGTTGCTCCACTCTAAAATACTGTTCAACATGTTATACTTTTCTCACAAATAGACAGATGCTGCTCCCACTTCCTGACCAAATAACAGTAGAAATACCCTTCTCCTCAGGATAAAGACGCCCGTCATTAACACACCAGTATAAGCATGTATCGCACTTATACTGAGGATGATTATGATGATGATGATTGATGTTTTACGGCCACTTTTGTGCACATGGTAGGCTAAATGGGCGGAGCGACCTCCGAAGGTAATGAAGCGAAGTCAAAGATGAAACAAACTTCACATATGCCCACGCCGAGATTCGAACACGGGTGGTAGTGATCTGTGGTCCAACACGCTACCGCTAGACCACGGAGGCGGCCCAGGCACTTATACTGAGAGATGTATTCTAGCTATTATACAGTTAGTTTAATTCTGTCACAATTTCTGATTGTCATCATATGGTTTAGAACATACCTTAAGTTCCATATACTATTTAATGAAAATTAGCTAAAGCCTTGGACGAGATATTCCCTTATAGCCAAACTTTTAACAAGACCATTTTAATTATTGTCGTGTGTTTTAAAAATTGTATATGGGACAATATGTTAAATGTGTGTATATCTGGACCCTCTACGTCTATTGTAGTTGTGTTCGTGTATATATATAAGGGGTGCAGGGGGTCATGTATCACAAATCACGTTGAAAAAATTGTTAAATGTGTGTATATCTGGACCCTCTCCATCTATTTTGTGTTGTGTGTGTGTATATATATATATATATATATATATATATATATATATATATATATATATATATAAAAAGGTGCAGGGTGATGGATCACAAATCACGTTGAAAAATTGCTTTTCACATTTCACGGGGAAAATATAATCTGTTTCACAGTTCACAGCCATAATCTTAGTGGAAAAAACCTTAACAGTATTAAATTAACCGAAACTTTAAAACAAACATTCAACACTGTGAATCTCAAACCTGCACTGGCCAGTGTAAATTATAGTAATTTTGTTGCAACCGGCATATCATACACATCTGGATTTTTGTTAGTCTCGTCTTGTTAATAGCTGTAGCCTAGTCTACGTATCATGATTCTATGATATTGTGTAATGAATTACCTCCTGGACTTTGTTAACAAAAGCTAACAATCTGTATCTGCATAGTCAAGGAAAAATTAATAATAATAACATAAACTTGTGCGATTTAAGCTTATCATACTCATTGATTGCTAAACGCTCTCAGTCACCACACTAGTCAAATCAATATGAAGGCGCCATCTATCGAATGAAATTTGTGGCACTTGTTGATTACTATGCCATGCTGAATAATGCGAAATTAAATAATTCGTTGCTTTGTAGTTCAATGAGAACCGAGAAAAATCATAAATATGACATTATTTTTTCCTGAATTTCCCGAGGAAAATAGGGTTTCAAGCACATATAACGAAGAAAATATATATGAAATAACGCGTTACCAAGATATATATTTTTTCATGGTTCACGAAGATAAACTGTAAATCACATTTAACAGAGAAAAGTATTATCGATCACGAAAATATCGCTGCATCCCCGCTAGATCTATACATATATGTACATACATAGAAATACCACTTTAAAGAAGGGTACGTGACATCTTTCAACAATGATGGGTACAAAGTCTTTATGCTTTAAATTCTTTACATTAATTGTGATCTAGGGCTTTTGATTACACATAATATGATCATTAAGATTTAGGTAAAATTTTGACAGAACCCCCGGAGCGAACCAACTTCCCAAAAAAATTCTAGAGCGCAGTGGCTCTCCTATCGAATTGCATATTCTAGTTACCACTGCAGTCGCTAGAGGGATGTAGTGCGCTGACCTTTGACAGTTGATATTCATGCGCCGAGCCAAAATATTGCTAAGTGGACGATAGGAAAATATGTCGAGCAAATGGACAGACTAGTAGCAGCTTTAAAACATGGCCAGTCATAATAGTCGTCGAAATGGCCCCATGAAAATAAGACTTACAGGTATGGTTGAATGTGGCCGTATAGCGACCATTTGTGTGGTGTTTCGGAGCTCGCTTTTGGGCTTCGTTTTGAAAATCGACAGGTGCTGCTGGGGAACCAAGTTCCGTAGACTGGAGGAGTTTGAAAACAAGTCGAATTATTCCGATCCGAGCACGAGATTATTGTCGGTGGGTGTTCGCCGATGATAATCTGCCCCGTATCTGTCGTCTGCTGACTGGTTTCCTGTGGGTAGACTGTCGTATTTATTCCGTTCCCTATTTGTATATTCAGTATTGATGTCCGTGTAACGTGTTACACTTCCTTGAAGTAAAGTCTCGGATATAGAATAATGGCTGTTCCTTGAATCCTCAACACTTGGTTTATCTCTGTGATTGTTTACTCGCTGTCCGTTGAGTCAAAGCAAAGGTTTTGTTGATATTATGATGACTCGGCCATGTTTTGTGTTTGGAGTCTCTCTATGACCATGAGTCAATCAGGTGTGGATGATAATAACATTAACAGTCTTGACCACTTGAGTACAACAAGTGATGGTTGTCACAGGGGGGGGGGGATCCCTATTAAATAATAAAATGTCAATGCATTGTGGATTCTAACCTAATTACTTTTGCTGTGTATCTGATTATAATATCTACATTTGATGAAAAGGTGAAGTAGCCTTTGTATTCAACTACTTAATTATATTTGCACAGTATTATTTAATAGGAACTAATTCATAAGTGAAGATTAGCCTTAAATACTCTGAAGCCATGCTTGTGAATATTGTTATGCCTATTGACATGGGAAACAGTTTGTCATAAATTACTAGTAACCCCCTCAGGGTTGGAATTTTTTTTTGGAATAAATCAGATTTTCGACAATCTCATAAGAAATAAAATGTCATTCTGAAAATAAATAAATATGTGGAATATCATAATATACCCGATAGGCTGAAGATTTCATTTTTAGCTTTTCTAAAAAAAACAAAGTACAGCTGTTATGTACAAATTTAAACTTTAATGGATTTGCGTACAATGTATTTCTTACGATCTGCTGTAGATTGTAGTGGAGTGAGTTTTGTCTTGAGTTCTGACCAGATGTCTACTGCCTGGCTCAGTTTGCATCTGGATTATTGCAGCTTGTCCAAACCAACGGCTATCTGGAGCATTCTTTCCAGATAATTTTCAGCATTAAGCTGTTTATTGATACCTTCCCTGTGATTTTCACAGATGAGAAGTAGCACTGCCCAATTGTCCAAGTAACTTTGCAGTGTTTCAACAATGCTGTTCCACCATACTTCTTGTGGCACAACAAGTTTACGTCCCCTAGCTGCTTTATACCATGCAGCTGGAAGATGCGTGTGTTTCTGAAGTACTTCACTGTCTTCACCACATGTTCTGTCATACCATCGATTTCAACGTTTGATGAGCACCACATCCATATGTTATCACTGAAGATAATTCATCATCGTACCCCAGTATATTTCACATATTTGCAACATTGTCAGTAACAAAGCTGCCCACTTTACAGCCAGATTTGAGTTCTGTCAACTGGATAGCAGTTTTTGTGATTCCAGCCAGGTATTGTGTTGTGTGACTGTTACCAGATGTGTCGATTGTGTCTGTGATGTATACTGCCCCTTCAGCAGTGGTGATAGTCGCACACCCTATCGGCTTGTTGTGGATATTATTCCAGCCATTGAGAGCCATGCTGATGGTCAAATTGTGGAACTTTGTCAGATATGTCTTTTCGTGATGGAGGTTTGTACCCAGGTCAAAGGATATGAAGTAGTTTATGGAACTCTTCATGATCAGCAGTATGGAAAGGAATGTTGTTGGCAAAGAAGAATCTGGCAACTTGAATATCTAGTTTTTCTTTTCGCGACTTGTTTTGTACATATAACTTGATCAATCTCTTTCTCATCAGTGACTGCATCGGGTTAGATGACGGCATGGCCACAGGTTGTGGCATTTCATCTGTCATGTCTTCAGGTGTGTTTGCTTTTATATCTTGCTCTAGTTGCAGACTACATATATTCACGTGGCACTTCATCCTGGCAACAATATCTTGCAGATTTTTTACACTGCTTGGCAATCCGTTTTAACAACTTTCTTAAAATAATTCCTCACAGAATCTAGTTGACGTTGCATGGTGACACACCCAGTCAACAACAATTTTCTGACTTACTAAGCCAGATACCAGACTGCCTTGTGTTGTGCCTTGTTGCTCTTATTTCCTGGCTTCTAAGTAGGATTGGCAATCCCTTCCATCAAGAAATATGTGGTTTCACTATGACACCACATATTAATTTATTAAATCAAAGCATGCAATTAGCTGCAGTCAGTTGGTCTCTGGCAGGTGACAATACAGTTAAAGTCCTCTTCCCAATCAGTCAAAGTCATACCTCAGTGATCACATCTATCACTTTCCTAACACAACATACCATAGACCAAGCAAATATTTAATTCAACTCAGCTGTAAAACAACGTGGACCTAATAATAACAAAATGTCAGCTGGCTTACTGGTGAGTGTTGTTGAGGGTTATTATAATAAATTTAAGATAATCTAAAAAAATATATCTTGATTTCTTTTATGTTGATTTAATCAATTTGATTAAATCAACATCAACCCTGCTGTAACTGTAGATAGTTAATTTTTGGAAGTTAAAAAAGAGTACATGGTCTGTACATAGTCTTGCTATCCTATGTTACTTGAAATTTAAATAAAAATGGGTGGATCAAACAGCTACATTGAATAAATATGTCATACTTTTTTTTGCATGTATCTTGATTTATTACCTTTAAATCTTGTATAATTTGTCCTGAATAATAACATATCCATGGCTGTGGGAACCGTGAAGGCAGACGTATGTACTTATAAAAACTTTATTCACTGGTGAATTATATCTGCTTGTTTTGTGTAAATGTGATTATCAGAATATTGCTTGCTTATCCTATAAAACCACTAGTGAATACAATTAACACTGGGAAAAGTTTCCCTTTGTGTGTATCAACTAATAGACACACATGTGTGTTTGTATAATGTATTTTCCGAAGTTTATGAACATGTACCATAGTTTCCATCCATTAAGTGAAGATAGGTTTATAGGTCTAAAATATCACGATTTATGGTACTACCATCCATTAAGTTGACCTAAACATCTGAACTTTTCCCTGCAGTATTTCCAGGTGATGTTTTAAATGCAGGAAATAGTGTATTATAATGATCATTTACACAAACTGTTAACGCATATGTAGGATCTCAAACTTAAATTAACGCTGTGATTAAAAATTCAATGGACTGCATATGAAGTCAATGACTTAGAAATAATTAGACATATTGTCAGTTACTACTGAGCCTTTGATGGTACGTTTTGGTCACTAACGCAGCAATAACTGAGACTATGTAAATTACTGGTATATGCAGTCAGTTAGTAACTAACTCTCTATTGAAAATAAATTAATTAGTCAATAATTATCCCATTATTAGTATAAATATGCCCAGACAAAATATGTATATGGGGGCACCCTAATGACTTTGCCCCCATACGAATAAGATACGACACTCTTGGGTATGAGTTGTCTTGTTACCGATTAAATGTTTTTGTAGGAAACTTCAATTCATAATTTATCGATTCCAATACCTTTTTTTTTAAATAATCAATTCCAATCTTGGAGTTGACCATCAATTCCAGAATTGAATTAACCCGATGTCTAATGTTTGTCATAACATTAACACTGACTTACCAAAAAAACTTCAATTAGTCATTAATGTTAAAATCTTTCTCATGCATCAGTTTCTACAGATTGGAGGGCAATGGCTTATAAATTATATTAACAGATAATAAGATATGATGAGCTATTTGTATATAATAATTATGGTACATTGGTTAGACTACTGCACAGCTAACTGTGAGGTTCTGAGTTTGAATCCAACTCACCCCTGTATTTATGAGATGTTTCCTAGAAAGTCAGCCAAGGCTGAATAAATAAATCTAATTATATGAGACACCATTCACATCATTATATACAAGACATACAACCGCAATGGATGCAATTAAAATACAGTGGGTTCCAAAAGTATTAGGCTACCTTACAAAACACATGTTTATTATCAGCACAGCTTCCCAAAATTACTCCAGTTTATCAACTATACTAGTTATTTTAATCAATTTCATATCTTAGTTGATGCTCTGTATCTATCACATACATTTTTGGGTCACTTATCCAAATATTTGCTTCTGTATAATATAATTATGTAAACTGAAATGTGGGGCATTGTTTCTGTATTAATTTGATTGAAAACTAAATTGTACTATTTGTTGTGTACCCAGACCATACATTTTTGAACTAGTGGTGATTTCTGTGATGTTCTGTTGATGACTGAAGAGAATGTACCATGCTGAGCCAGAAGGGATGTAGCTAGAGGAGGATTGCCAGAGATATAATTAATATATGATGCATCACTGTCCTGTCCAGAGTGCAGTAATGTGCTTTGAACTCACTGGAGAATACAAGGATATCACATAGGTGGGTGAATCAACAGCTTCAGAGTGCCTGGAGAAACCATGAAGTGATTGCTTCCCATGCTAAAATCAAGAGATGGTCACATAACGGGAATGGTCTGGTGAGCTTCAATGATAAGGCCATTTTCAATTACCAGTGGTGGAATATGTATGTAGAAGAAGCGTAGTCCCATGGACTGATCAATTTGTAGTTCCAACTGTGAAGTATGTTGGGGGGATTGTCATGGTGTCTTTCTCCCGGCAAGTATCAAAGGATTTGCACTGGCCATGCTGGCGAGTGCTAATATTTGGTACCATTGGTGAGCATAAAGTCTAGTATGATCACCAGGAAAATCTCGCCTCTTAATTTAATTCAGCTGCTTTACCACTTTTTCATGACAAAATTGTCAACTTTTTTTACCTGGATACCATTTTGAGATGAATGCCATGCGAAGTCCCATCTTTGCCCCAAGCTGAAGACCTTGACCCTCACAGCTGCTGTTGAGCTTTGGATGGGATCCTCATCCAGTGTTCCAGCTAGGCCATTACACTGGCACAACGCCCTGCCCCTATTTAACTGCGCCCTGTACGTTTTATTTTGTGCCCTGTGTATTTATAGGGTGCCCAGTGTGTTATTGGTAATTATGATACTGTCACAAGCTCCATTTCATGAATATTAACTAAATGCCAAAGTTAACTAAAAAACTGATTTCAAATGGTGTGCCCTCAGAAATATCTTTCACACATAAAAGCTGGCCAGAAAGCTGAGAAATCTAGTCAAGAAGAGGAGCTTGCTCAAACAGCAAGTTGTTGTGGCTGAAGAGATAGGAGGCAATGATACTGATCAGGCAGAAAATCTTGTATTTGCAATGGTTGAGAAAGAGTCGGACTGTGACAGTGATGAGGATGATGAAGGATTTGATGATATCTATGATTCAGATGAATTTGACGATGAAATGGCTGAGGAGGAAGTGGTGAAAAGGCTTGATCAGTTTCAAAATGATTATGACTGAAAATGATGAACTTCTGATTAATTGGGATTAAATAAATTGTGATTCAAAAGACTTAAAGTGATTGTTCTCATTTGCAGCAACTTTTATTATATAAAATAAAACACAAGCTCAACATTTTTATAGCTAAAAGAAATTGGTAGAATAAACTCTAAAATGCTCCTATTTTGGCTTCTTTGAAGTCAAAATTTCAAAAATATATTATTATCTCACTGATATTACAGTAACATGATATTTATCTATATCATATAGACCAAACAATAATACAAGAAGTATGACTTTACTGACCTCAGTAGATCACAATACCAATGTGAGGACTCTGTAAAATAATTATTTCAGGGAAAACTGCTCCAATAATCCTCTAAACCTAATTAAATGGCTTAACTTAGAATGAATGGCTGTATAGTGCTATATTATAATAGTTTGAGAGTAGATGTTTTCTGATATTTTGTTAATATTTTCATGTTTGTCATAATTATTATCATCAGATTATAATGATAGTTATGCTATTTCAGCTTTTTGCATTAAAAAAGATGTAATTGATTTTAATTGGATAGTTGTGGCCATTACAATGAACTATTGCAGTATTTTCAGCATATTACAGTTATACTGTAGTCATAATTACAGTTATTATATATATATATATATTGCTGACACATAAAAACATCTTTGACAAAAAGAACTGTTAACTTATGGCTAACTACAGTGATAGCAAAATTTTCCATTTAAAAGCTACTGGTATGATTAAAGTATTTGGCAAACTATATAAACATACATATATTACAATATAACATTTATAATTATATTGTTTACTTTCCAGAATCACAAGTCACCATATTTGTTTATAACTGCTTATGCCATTCTTTTTCAGTATTCTGTGCCAAAAACCTTGCAAAGAAAGATTTCTTTCGTAAGTATTTAGGTTTGTATTTATTTTTATTTTTGATAAATAATGTGAATCCAGCATCTTTTGTGCAATTTGGTTCAGTATTCTGACCTATGGTTCGCCATAATTTTTTTTGAAAATACAGAACTATATATGTGATGTTATAACCATGTTCTGAAATATGATTAATTGTTGTGGTGATTATTTTGAGGAGGATTGTCTGAAACTCTTGTAATCATTGAGTGACTAAACAGTATTTACCATGAAATTAATAAACCCCGAAAAAATACTTGTTTTCTCTCTGTTTGATGTACAGTACTCCTGTTCATATTGTAAATGAAGAAAACTGATATCCCTGCTAATGTTTAAAAATAATCTTTACTGGTTCACTTGTTCTAAATTAGAATTGGTAACAAAAGTTGTATCCGTGTGAAATTTATTTCACTTACACTAAGTTACAGCAATAAGAACACACCTAATTTTAAATCATGCCATTTAGAAGTTATCATGATTCACTTTGTGGCTTATCTTTTGATTAGCTAAATAGCTTTAAAAATAAACTACTTATGATGCTTATTGCTGTTTAAAATTTATCCTGCCAAAATACGAGGTCATGTAGTATAGCATTTTGTTATGTACTAACCAGATGTACAATTGATTTCTGATGAGTGTATATGAGACTTGCTCACTATATTGTGGTTATATACAAATTATAATGTGCTGGTAGTAGTGTTCTGTAAATAGGCTATGTTATTGTGCAGAAAGTCATTTATGTAAATTTCTCTTGTTATCTTCCATGATAAGTCTGTTCCCTGATACATTCCAGAAGATATGCTTGGATATCTCATGTACCAGTATATCACGGAATACCTGTAGCCTTACAGATTCTAGGATTATTTTCTTAATTTAAATATGAGAATATATGATAATTTCTCTTATTATTAGCTGTCATGCCACAACAAATTGGACTGTAATCATAGAAATAAATAACTGTGGTTGACCTGTATGCCATAATTATATAGGTGTTAACCACAGGATGCGTTACATTTATAATTCAGCTTATTTTAATTGGTTTGGCCTATAAGTATACAGTATATACTCCAGTTTAAGTCGCACACTCACGTATACAAGTCGCACACTCACGTATATAAGACACACCTACTTTTAGGATCAATAACCCCCCCCCCTGGAGTTAAGCTAGTGTATAAGACGCACTATAATCAGCAATATTTATTCAAAACCTAAAAAGTCATCACTCTTCACTGAACATCTGTTTGTGTGTCATCATACATGTCGTCGCCTTCATTGGAGTCAGTGTCGGGTTTGTCATACTGTTCACCCAACCATAAATCATCTTCCGTGCCATCTAAATCATTGCTGATAGAGCACTTTTGAACAATTTGGTAATGATACGTCAATTTAATCCCAGGCCATTTTCACCCACTCTCTGACGATAAATAATAATGGCTGCTTCAGGTTGCCTGCCTGCTGGTGTGTGTTCGTTTCTGTAATGCTGTTTGAAATAGTCTATTAGTAGTTCCCATGTGCTAGCTTTGGAAGTAACTAATACATTGTTTGCTGTAATCATTTTCCTTTGATGTGGCTTCTATGGTCTTCCTTTGTGTGGCATCATTTACTGTTCCAGTCAATTACACGCGCTCACATAGTTGGATAGTAATGACAAGTCTTTGTGATCACGTCACTAATTAGAGCATTCGATTAAATAATCATGGTGGCTATCATAATTAAGTTTGGATTTGAAAGACAACACAGAAAACACACCTAATAAATTTGTTTATTGTTCATATATTCATTATTAATGTTGAAAAACAATATTATTGTATTTCCCACCCCTAAATTATGCCAAATATTACCTTCCCTTTTATTTTGGCCCGTGTATAAGACTCACTCAATTTTGGTATAAAAAGTGTGACTTATATGCTGGTTTTAGTCCTAACCTAAAATTTAATGTAATAAATTCATAGAAATTTCTGATTCAGGCATTCCCTTTATGGTTCATATATAAGTCTATTAATTCCACTTTAGAATCAGGTATGTTTAATTCAGAATACCATATTTTCCTTCTAAGAAAAATTCACTTTGTCTCCTATTTTAAAATGTGGCAAATATTTTTCAATGTAATATAGGCATGAGAATTATCCATGAATTTCAGAGGATTTTTTGTACAAAAAATTTTCAATAAAGAGGTGCATGCCCTTTAAACCTTGCCCTACAATCGCTTTGCAATTGTGTTCCGAGTATTTTGGCATTATACATATTCATCCGTGAATGTATATTAATAAATAAAGAAGGTGACCTGATTTGTGTAATAAAGTCAGTCTTGGTGTTTAGTTATTTTTTAGGGCAGGATATTCCAACTATTTTGAATGAAGAGCTAGAGGCAGAGGAGTTATTTTTCCTGTTGGAGTTAGAGAGAGATGTTTGAATACCCTCATTATCACAATAATGATTATTATATGACAATTTAGACAAAAATGAGTTAATAAACATTGATCAATTTTGGAATTGGATGTGACTTTAAATAAACACCAGCTATATACACAATAGGCAAATATTTCTTGTTGCCTTGTCAACTACCTGTAAGCGTACGTTATTTGACACTTCCCTACAGGGAACATCTGCTTTGCTAAGTGTCAACTGTAAATGACAAATTTGTATAAAAAACTATTATGTCGGTATGCTAAATTAGGCTGTGAAATGAATAATTAGTAGGGATTTCTGAAGTTATTTCAAGTTACGTGCTATTATATGCATAAGTGTATGTACATAGACTTACTGTATAGTAAACAACTGTTATGACACTAAATAAGATACTAGTGAACAGGTGATATTACCTCATTGTGGGTATTTATAATATAGTTTTGGTTTAATTGCTCTCAGTGTCTGACTGCTTAATAAATATAAACTGAGTACACCTGATTATTTAAATAATTCCTTTGAAACATTTTGACTTACATTATATTGTCATATACAGTTAAATTGATGTGTCTATGAATTGATAATTTGTTATTGTAGTGCCTAGTATTATGCTGTGTTTGTAGAGGAATTTATATTAAGTAGTGAGTTTTATTTTGTGATGTTTCTGACATACTGTTTTCCGCAATCTAGGTTTACCTGACCCATTTGCTAAGATCAGCGTTGATGGTTCTGGTCAGTGTCATTCGACAGATACCTGTAAAAATACTCTTGATCCACAATGGAATCAGCACTATGATTTGTAAGTACCCTCGAAGTAGAGACAATCAGCATTCATTATTTATACAGGCATGATTGATCATAATCAAAAGATTTTTGTAAAAGGATTATCAAATTTGGCATTCAACTAAAAACGTTATTCGGAATTTTGTTTATCAAGTTTAGTAATTTTAAGCAGGATGTTAATCCTCAGCTGACAATTTTCTAATGATAATCTCTCAGTAATAGTTTTGCAATATTATAAAGGACGATTTGTACCTCAGATTGAAATATGAAGATATAACCACAACAAGGAATTAGTAGTGTAAACTAAGGCATCTTGTCACGACAATTTTGTCACGAAGAACTACTTTTAAAACATTATTGTTTGCAAAACAAATTCCTGAAGTTAAGAGTCCTATGAAATTGTATAGTTGCATGGTTTAATTTTTTTTCATATTGTTATGTTTTAGTTCATAAATGTTTTTCATTTCTGTCTGTGAAATGTGTGTGAAAATACAGTTCAGAAGTAAAATGTCCCATATTATATAGATTGTGGGTGTATCTACTATGATATAATTGAATAATGTTTTTATAAAGACACTCTAATCTTCATGTTAAGTTAAATATTGAATGAAAACATAAGAATATCTTTGTCAGTTACTTTTTCAATTAGATAATTGAGAAGTCAAGGTAGAGCACTTGCTGTACTCAGGTATCCATATGTTATCAATATTGTGTTATAATATTGTATAAACCAGTTAATTGTTTTTATCTTCAGTATATTTCCTGGATACAGGCATAAACTATAATCTAGTTTATCATACTATTGTTATACATATAATCTAGGTACCTTGGCCACAAAGACATTATAACAATCAGTGTGTGGAACAACAAGAAGGTACAAAAGAAGCAAGGGGCTGGGTTTCTTGGATGTGTCCGTATCATGTCAAGTTCAATTCAGAGGCTAAAGGATACTGGCTGTATGTGTGTTTCTGTATATATATTGACAAATGCTGCTGTCTTTTATGTTATCTCTTAGGGGAATCGAAAAGGTTACATTATGAATTTATTAATGTAGGTGTTTGGGTTAAAAGAATACCCTTGATTTAGAAATTATATTCAGCGATACCTAAACAAACTTTTATAATAAACTCATGAAAATAACTTTCCTATGATGTAGTGTTCATGTCATAGTTTTATATTTACATGTGAAGTTGTCAAAAGAAACATTTGTGGGTTTCCAGAAACTCATGTATCAAGTTTCCTGTTATGATAATAATAATAATGTGTTTATTATCTGCTTACAGTCCAGAAATTAGACTTGCAAAAGGCTAGTCCTGATGAAACCGAGGCTGTCAGAGGACAGATAGTGATCAGTCTGAGATCCCGTGATAGAGGTGTTGACTCATCAGCTACCCAGGTTACAGATCTGACTGGGATCACGACCAATCTAACTAGAGATCCAACAGAGTTACCCGAAGGGTAGGTACCTGATAACAAAATGGCTAACTTTCCAGGACAAGTCATCATCATCGTCATCACCACCTGTCTGATTTATATATATGGGGCCCTCATCGTATAACATATTCAAAGATGTCTGAACCAGTAGCCTTTGGATAGGGAATGGCACTTTAGCAGAGTTTCAAGTAAGCAGAAAAGATTTATGGTTGCCTTCCCTACTGTCTATTTAGAATTTTTGACATGTTAGAAACTGCTGTAGATATTAATAGCTAATAGTATTTTTTGTTTTAGGGATAGAGAGTCTTTGAACTGTAACTGAAAACGAAAATGTTAAAAGAATTATAATAATAATAATAATAATGCATATTTAATAAAGCGCCCTTACTAGCAGGGGCCATTCAAAGGCGCTGTACAAATAATAAGTAATATAATAATACCCCAAATCATATGTCTGTAAAAACGCTATTATGATTTAAAAGATAATAATTATTTATCTGTGAAAGCGACCTTAAATAGGTTTGTTTTTAGAAGAGATTTAAAATTTTCAAGAGACGACGCATTTCTAATATCTGCTGGCAACCTATTCCACAAAGTGGGGGCTGCAACACTAAATACACAATCACCATATGACTTGAGCCAAGACACTGGCACCTGCAATAGTGTCTGACTGGATGACCTGAGTTTTCGGGATGACTTTCTAATGGAAACCAGTTCACACATTGGTATTCTGACACCATATCATTAATAGATTAAGTTATTAACAAAATCTTGATATTAGCCACATAATGATTTAGTTTTCATTTAATCATTAATGTTGAAATCAGTTAATTGAAAGTACTTATAAATATGCTGCAGTACATCATTATGATGATAACATTTTAATGAAGATCTGTTACGATTGGCCTATATTTATTGAACAGTACATAATCTTAAGTAAATTTTGAATTAATTATAAATGGAGTTGTTGGGTTTAATAACATAAGATTTAATTGGCATTGATGTATGATGGGGGGGGGTATATACTGATGTTGCACACATAACACTGCAATTTTGAAATAATAAAACGGATTTCATTAGCTTGGGACATTATTTTGGAGGATTCTGTTAATGCATTATTGTCTCTGTATTTGTTATGGTTCTGCATGAAATGTTGCTTAATTTTGCATCAAAATTCTGTTATTCAACACAACAGAATTATTTATGGATTATAACTGCTTTCTTTAACATCCATGTTTTGAAGTAGTAGTGATATATGAATTAAAGATGCTTTGTATTTGTACATGTAGGATACCTGTATACATAATGTTCTTTCATTTAATATGATAACTTTAATTTAGTAAGCACTCAAACTTAATTGGTTTTAAGCTGTCATTCTTGCAGTGATTTTATGATCACAAATATTGCATTGCTGTAATTAAATTTTTCAGTGATTGTTTAACCATTTTAATCACATAATGTCTCGGAATTAGTTTGCTTAGGCATCAAGTTAAAGTTAAACATGCATTACCACCCATTAGCTGTGTTTCCATTTTTTTGTATTCAGTAATGAGTTAATTATAATAACAATGTTAGTAAGAAAGCACATTTAGGTGGCATCAAAATCAGTAATTCCATTCTGTGGTACTCATTTTTATTTTGTTCAACATGTGATGAAAGTAAACAAGTAACAGATGTAAAGAAATGATACATTCATTTAAAATAAATTAGATACTAAGGTTCTTTATTTGGCCAGCTGGTGTTAAAACATCCTTACACCAAACACCAGTCTCCACTTGTTAGAATAATAAATTATGTACAGTATATATATATATATATATATATATATATGGGTCATTCCATATAAAACCAACCAGTGCTTCCTACCACTTCAGATTATATATTTTTGTATATATCAACTACCATGTATATGCTGAGGCATGGCACAATTTTTAGATTTCACTAAATATATTTGAATGACTAATCCTAACTGTCATAAAATGTTAGTCAGTGTCATTACAAAATTATAATAATAGGTTCATGAATTACCATCCAGTAAAAGCTGTCATACTGCTAAGAAGGTTTAAATAAGATCAACTACTTAGTCATTCTTGGCAGCTATGCATCAAACCAGGAGGTTATCTAACAGAAATGAATCTAGATAAACATTTGGTGGGTAAAATAGATTTTTGTTATATATGTCCTATCTTGTAGCTTATATCTGTTTATCTGGTATGTGACTGCCTATTCACTGCCTTAATAATAATAATGATACAAGGTTTCTTGTCTCATTACAGGTGGGAAGAGAGGCGCTCATCCAATGGCCGTGTACTCTACCTGAATCACCTAACACGATCTACACAGTATGAAAGACCTCAGAGGTAACATATAGTGTATCACTATCAGTCTATCAAAATGTTGCATCCACAAAATGATTTTGTTACTTAATTATTTATATGAGGGAGAAGTCTGGGTGTTAACAAAAAGAATGGACCATTAAACTGTCTCAATAAACCCATCTCCCACCCACCAACCTGCCTTTGGAGAACATTAGAGAGACATGGTGACTTTATAAATACCAAGTGTGGCGAGGTTATTGGCAGCCCGGATATTTTCACACTTCATCTGTTGTACATAATCAACGTTATTGTTTTTTGTTGTGGAGAATACAAAATAATTGACATACTTAATCAATGTCTTTCTGCCAATTAAATCTCTCAAGGAACAGGACTCTCTTACATTGCAGGTGATAGTGCACTCTAGGCCGGCACTGGGCTAAAATCTCATTTAGCCAATTTGGCTAAAGAGACAAAATTCTTTTAGCCAAATGAAAATTGGTTTAGCCATTTTTTGGCATTGCATGAAAAATGTTCAAACTTAGTGGTAAGCTATAAATTTAGAAGCACATAAATAATGTCCATAATGATGATATGTACTATACTAATCCTTACCAAAACTACCAATCGCCAATGGTCTGCTGATCCTTGGTGCTTAACCAAGTCATCTTTTCCACAGACACTTACACATATGTTGCATCCGAACAGTCTATTTTTTATTCATAAATAAAGGAAAGATCATGAATCAATCAGATTTGATAAGTTGTGGGTTTGTACACTCACTAGTTTGACGAGTTTTTCTCTCCATTTGTCCATTCCTGATTCAGTTTTCGATTCATAATTAAGAAATTTATTTAAATATACACAAGTAAAAAGTACATACACTGGTTGATAAGTTCCTGCGAACAGAAAAATATCAGAATGCTAAGATTCCATATATGCTGAATGCGATATCTATGATTCCATATAAAGTTTTCAGTATATTTTGCCAAAGATTTTCATAGCATAAACCTGTTTTTATTTATGAGGTGTCCCCCTCATATAAGAATATTTCAAGTTGTGCTAAGCAATCACACTAACCATCCTGATGTGTTCCATCATTAACAACATCAGAATAGTATATGATATGAAGTAGAGATGGATGAAGCATATATAATATTAACCAACCACCCAACATAAAACTTAGCTCCTCCACAACACCATACATTTATGATGAGATCACAGCTAAAAACTGTGGAAATCTAAAAAGCAAAGAAGACACTGTAGATAAATAATCTGGTCAAGGAGCTATAATTCGAGGGTGAGAAATTCCAACAATACTTTAGGTTTACCAGAGAACAGTCTGCTCAGGTGTTATATTACGTGGAGGAATATTGTTGTCTTTCATTGTGAAATCCCACCAAATTGTTCGGGAAAGACTCGTCCCTGACATCATATTCTGGATTCCTCGTCCAATTTTGTACTAAGTTGCCACATGAATCGCTTCATGGAGTGTTTCACAGCCATTCATAAAGTTCAGATTCCATATATGCTGTATGCTTAAGGTGCTGTGCTCTTCCAAATGTGACATTGCAGTAACATATGCGACATTGCAGTATCAATGTGTTTCAGACACCCCTCTCATCTTCTGGGTTATTTTTCTTGGGAAAGCCAGCCTGGACACTCGAATTGGACTGTTGAATCCAGAATTTTATGACCTGAAGTTGTAAAATTCTGTATTCCACCATCCAATTCACATTTGCACCAATTGCTACATGGAGGGATAAGTTTTGTCACATTCGCAAATCACATACCATATATACTCGCATATAAGTCGACCCGGCAGATAAGTCGAGGTCGGTTTTTGACCCTGTAATTCTTTCCTCAGGTCTATGCTCACAGTATAAGTCGACGTCAATTACTGTAATTTCTGCCACCGTAATTTCCGCATTATACACCAGAACTAAATGTGTCTTTTTAAAAAAAACAATAGAAATCACTGCTCACAATTAAGAGTTAAGAGAAGTTTGTTTATTAAATACAACATCAAAGCAATTATGAAATCTGTATCACGCTGTCATACACTATCTTTTTCAGACATTTTATGGTATTGGTTTAAAATCCCTCAAAATCTGAATCGTTGTCATCATCCACTGGGCAGTTTATCTTTAGGCATCATCTTCCTCTTAAATATTGCCATCGCTGGTAGCTTCATTCTGTCCGCTAAACACGAAAGTATCACTGTAAAATGTGCCTTCTCACTCCCAGTTGTTTTTACTGTCTCTGTTTTATCCCTTTCTTGTTAACTGCCCTAAACCCTGCCATGTTGAATGTCATCGGTGTTTTATCCATATTACCAATTTGTCCAAATTCAAAAGCCATCTCTTTCCGCTGTTTGATGATATATTGGTGAAAGCTGATTATTTTTTCTTCTACATCTTTCGGTAATTTCTGTGCGATGTGCATCCTCTGTCTCACTGTAAGTCCACACTGATTCATAAACTGGCTACACCATCCCGGTGAAGCTTTGAATCCAGTCTCTACTTCGTATTGCTTGTCCCGGGTAAACTTGATAGCCTGTATCCATATCATTTTCTGGTGATGATATATCCATTGTGGTGATACTCCAGAACCCAATCGTTCAAACCTGTCTCTAATTTGATGTATGGACTAACTTCGTAATGTTTCGCCCTTTTCGTCCTCTGTATTTCAGATAAATATTTCTTCTGCTTTCTCCAGTCTCTCACTAACAGCAAAATGTTTGTCTGCAGCAGAGTTGTTGTTTTCTTCAGCAAACTTAATGACTTTTAACTTTGCATCGTACGAATTTCGCTTTCGTTTCAAACTCATGGTGTCAGCAAGTGCGTCGTAAATATATCGGTATCAATTTCTTCACCGGCAGCGATATATATATATATATATACACACACACAGATTTTGCTTTGATGTTATAACTAGGCTGTGCTGAAAAAGTGACAACCTGGGGACTCTCCCCTGAAAAACAAAACAAACATTGTTATAACTAATAAACAAACTTGTCACACCAAACACGCAATGTGAACAGTGATTTGTAAAGTATCGCTAATCATCTGGAGGTACTGGTAGTTAATGGTGCGTTACTATCAACTATTATTACACAAAGACTGGCATGTTTGCAAGATCCAAATAACAGTTTGGTGAAACTTAATCGTTATGTATTGGGTAAGACTAGTAGGCAGAGATTTTGTTCCAACTCTGGCTCACACAAACACACCTGTTGCAAGTGTTATTAATTCACTTTTTTCACAGCACATCTGGAAGTACTGGTAGGTAACAACGCATGACTTTTATTGACTACCAAGTATTATTATATAAAGACTGGCATGTTTGTGATATCCAAATAACAGTTTGGTGAAAATTAATTTTTATTTATTGAATAATAATGATTTAGTAGTCAGGGATGTGACAATTTTATTCTGACTCTGGCTATTATTGGGTTGAATCCTGTAGTGTAGTGTGTCCAGGAGGGCCGAAAAAATATTTCCTTCAGCTGGTAGGAACTATGTTGGGTGTATAAGTCGAGGTGCTTCTGGGAGCTCTCTTTTCACTACAAAAAATCGACTTATACGCGAGTATATATGGTATTTAGTCGCGCATGTAGAGTCATGCTCATAGCACATTTACATGTTTTCCTTTTTTATTCGTGTAACGCATACCACATATGGAATCTCCGCTTACATTTTGCCAATTTGGTAAAGGATCCATTTTTTTCTTTTGCGATTTGGAAATCAGTTTTGCCTATTGCACAATTGGTGATGGATAGCACTAGCCTAGGCACTATGCTGCATATATACAGGTTAGACTCAGTGTTACCTGTGCATTTTATCTGATCATCTCAGTTGCCTGAGAAATAGCCCCTTGGCCATTTAACTCAAGTGTAACCAGTAATAATGCTAAGTAAACCATTCATTCCTCATGAAGTACGTAACACATTATTATCATGAAATATCATGTCATGTGTATCTTCATCTACATTGTCATCAGCTGTCCTAATCATAATCTGAGGTTTGTAACTGGTTTCATAATACTATTGAAAGCGACAGCAGCGTTGTTACACATCTATACAGTTTATCTGTCCCATCTGAATATTTACTAGTTTATAATATCATCAACAGTTCATTGTTTATAAATGCAGCTAATTTTGATAAGATGTAAAAACATGATCAGTTTTGGTTCATATATCAACAATATATGGTATGTATAAAAACAGATTTTGTCTTGGTTAACAGTCCAGGGATATTTTTACCCACTTCCAATGCCAGGTGAGTGCTTTTCTTACATTCTCAGTGTCCGTCTGGAGGATGGCATTTTATTTATGTTATTAATTGAATCTGGATATAGGAACAACGCTTGAATACATTTCACTCCCATTACAAATATGGGTTTATTCTCCACCACACACATAAATGAACAGATGCATTTATCCATGAGATATAGGTTTAATGCTGCTGGCATTGTTACAATAGTATTTTACCTTGTAGAGTATTAACCTCCCTTGAGTTAATCCATAGTTGTAAATGTAAAACATAACTTCATTAGTATAATCTTTGTAATTATATGATACATATACACATAACAGTACATGCTTTGACAACACTTCTGTTACAGTTTTCACATAATATAGCATTGTTGACTGTAACTGTAAGAATGTAGATGTTGCTGTTTTTTGTCCACATTTGAGCACATGTTAGGCTAAATAGGCTGTGCAATCTCCAAACATGATGGGACAAAGTGAAAGATGAAACATCCTTCTGACATAGTCAACATGAATCCAGATGTATCAGTGTAGTTCTGTAGAAGTAGAACCGCTGTAGAATTGTTTGTAACGTGCAAGTCTGTCCATTGTTTTTTTAAATTTGAGCCTCTTCGCTTGATGATATCTAAGTGATCAGTCATCATCACTTGGTGACCTGGTTATGTTCTTCATTTATTTAAATTATCACACCATTGAGGAGACAAGTAAGGTTTAGACATTATATATCTTCACATCAAAGAGAACCAGTGAATATTGTGTAATGCCATGACAACCATTTCTCATTTGCTTAGACAATGGCAAGCTTCTTTTTTATAAAAAAAATAATACCCTGCTGTCCTAAATATATTTAAGCAGAAATGAAAGCTCCAGGGCATCTACTGATGTATATAGAGTTGTCTCTTTTTCAGTCAGAAGATTTGTGTACCTGCATCATTGATATGTGGACATTTTGTCATAGTTGTGCATAATTCTAAAGCCAGAGGCTAACAATTTGCTCTTTTGTGTGTGTAACATCACCATTCACTTTGTGCCAGTGCTGAGGATGCATACATATTTGGATGTATAATTAATCAACCACTTATGGCAGTTAGTTCAAGTGATATATATAAACACAAACCTATTAGAATTTTAAAAAGTGTTAGTCACTGAAGAATTTCTTCAAAATACAAAAAGACTTATTGGTGGCAGTTTTCCAGCAGTTCTCTGATAAATGTAATTTCAGATTTCATTCATTCCATATGGGGAACTCAGTCCAACTTTGATTGGTTACGTTTGTGCATTAAAATTTACTGCTAATGAATCCAGATATTGTGTGATGACTAAGTTAGCTTTAGTAGTTATCCTGTTATCTAAGGAAACTTATCAATTGTATGTTGATTGTAGAATTTATGTCTCTTGTATGGATAATCTCTGTGTTAATTAGCATAGAACAAATTTGTACTGACATCACCTTTTGTGTCTACTTTTTCATTCACAAAAGCCAGACAAGACACTAAGAAATAACAAGTGTTGACATAATAAACATCACATTTTGTAAGATCATTTTTAATTAAATAATTCACTAGTTTTTTTGTTTTTTTGGTTTAATCATGGAATTATTTGATTGTGAATGAATATGTGGAGTAATAGGTTGGATTACTTTCTGCCTTTAATCCTCCCTCTTTCATGTGCTGCTTTGCATGATATAAGTTAATTAAGCAAAAGATTATTAATACACAAAGGGAGCATTAATATAAAAGTAATTTGCATTTAGATTGGAACAGATTTGTAAACTAGAAGTGATTAAATAAAGTCACCCCATTCTGTATTTAATACAGCATTGAAATAATTTTTATCTTTACTAAACAAATTATATTAGATTGCCATACTCAGTTGGGTTAATAATATAAAAATAATTTTAATAGTTCCTCTCAATGGAATTAAATATCATATATTCACAATTGTTGTTAATATTGGGATTTTTACTGTACAGTTCCTGAAACTTTTATCAAAGTTTATTTACAAAATAATTAATAGAAATTAATAATGTTGAAGACTCTAGATTTTTATTGCAATAAAATAAATACCAATATATTTTACTGGTATTCTCAACAAAAGTATTATTTATCAGAAATAAGATATTAATTTATATTTTGAAAACAATAATATTTAAAAGAATTTTAAGATATTTTCATTCTGTTTGCACTTCTTTATTTTACCTGTAGAAAGTCTAATTTCAGCCATTTAAAATTTTCTTTTTATAATAATTATGATATTCAAAACTAAAGAGATTACATTATGTGTTATTTGCACAGGAGTGTGTGTGTTGTCACTACTCTGCAGGCCAACAATGATCATGCATATATATTCTGTTGTATAGTATAATTAATGAGCCACAAACATCCAGGTCAAAGTGATCTGTGCAAACTGAAACATTTTCTGCCCAAAAAACCACCTGATATATGTTTAATTTGCAGGGTTTAAGTGATAGAATAATTAATTGTAACAATATAAGTACAATAGTCAGAAATAGGTATTTACTCACAAAGTGGTTCCTGTTGGCTATTTAATTGTTAACATAGGAGTAAGTGGATGTCAGTGGTATGTTTTGGTCATCGAAGTGAGAAAAGGATATGTTTGAATTAATGCTTTTTGTTCAGTATATTCACAATACAGATGTTACACTGATGGTGCTCTTACCCAGAACCTATTTTGAGATCTACAATAATAGTTTTCAAGTGATTCAGAAAAGGAATGAAAGTTTTTTGGTATGTCCATAACAATTTTTGTGGAAGAAATACAAGGCTGTACTGGAATATTATTGATCTTCAGGAGTAAGAATTGTGATATCTATAAACCCAATTTACCCTAGATTTAACTTTGACTCGTTTAGTCTACCATGTGTACAGAAGTGGCTGTAAAACATCAATCATCATCATCATCACAACCAAGATTAACCAAATTACTCACTATTTTGTCATATAATATTCAGATATGTCACATAATATCAGTGTTTTGTTTACTTATTTCATAGGCCATAAACAATGTGGCACAAAAAGATGCTTTAATTATCATATTATAATTAATTAGGCCAGAGTTTGCCTTTAAGGGGAATCTATATTTAATGTTCAATCCAATCTTTTAACACAGCTCCCACTTTATCATTTAGTTATCTCTGGTCACCTTTCACATTCTCTTTATTGAGAGCAATTTAACAGACCATATCTTAAAATATATGTGATGACATTCTTTAATTCAGTGGATAGGATCCTGTGCAGGAAAAAACCCTAGGTTAGGTTTGGAATTCCTGTGTTACCTCTGTTTGTGGGATCTTTCTCTTGGGTTGTATTCTCCTGTGAGATGTTACCTATGCCAAGGCTAACCAAAGAACTCGCATATTCACTTAGAAGATTCCTTCACACTCTGTGCATCGAATCTAATATACCACAGTCAATCTCCTCTCTGTGTGTGTGTGTGTGTGTGTGGAATAAGACACTGGTACAGATGATCACAAAACATTTCACCTATATCTGGATCACTAATTGGAGGACTAAAAAGAGACAAGGAAACTTTCATGCTGAGACATGTTATGTTTGATCAATCTAGTGTTTGTTTGTTTTTTACTTTTTTTAAAAATAACAACAAAATTCAGAGTTAATCCAAACAAATTAGTTTCCTCTTTCCTATTTGAACTAGTTCATCTTTGTTGCAATGAAATACATTTTGGCTAGAAAGTTGTGATTATCTGTGCAAATTAAGACAAATTCTGCAGAACAGTGCTGGCTGTCACTATGCAAGATAATGTTCACATATTTCAAGTACTGAATGGTACAGCACCACTGTATCTGAGTGATCTGATCCAAAAATATATACTACTAGTTAGATTGCTGCAATTGGAATCTTGTTGTTTGTGAGTGTGCCCAAAAAGTCTCACAGTAATTTACAGAGAGAAATCTTTCCAGGCACCAGCTCCCAGGGTGTGGAATAAGTTGACTGATCTTATTAAAGGAGCAGTTCACCTTAATTTCAAGTGATCATGATTACCGGTAATACAGATGTGTTCACACAAATTATAGATGATGTCAAAATGTGAACTTAGTCAAGCACATATTAAATAAATAATCTAGTTTAAAGAGCTGGTGGATCAATTATATGTGGTCTGTGAGCACTGATATTTTATGCCAGGCACAGACCGGATGCTTTACAGAAGTGGTTTGTATCGCTGCATTGTGACCTGGTAATAACAATGTTAACAAGTGTCAGCCAAGTATATAATTTTTGAACAAATGCATATCTATGAATATTACAATATAATTGGTTCAAATTGCCTTGTATGTTAATGAAATGGCTAAAGAAAACTGTGTAGTAAAATTCCTTATGCAGATTGGTTTGTACACTTCTAACATAAAACACCTACAGAGATGTCAAATTTATGTAAATGACCACAACATCAGTTACTGAGCAAATGTGAGGGCAGATAAAGTCATGAGCATGGTTAGTCCACATCATCTGTGACTAGACGGCTACATGATCCTTGTATCGTTGACATCAGAGCACATGACCTTTTCTCCTTCCTGCTGTACAATCTAGCCTTCAAGTTCAAGGAAGCAGTACTGGCGATCCTGCAGTAATTTGGATGGTTTCCTTATATCTTTGATTACTATTATAAGCATTACACTTTTATGTTACATTTTATTAGGGTGAACTATTCCTTTGAGCTTGCAGCAAGTATAGAATTATTTTGTAAGGCTTTTAAAACGCACTTATTTAAATTAGCCCATTTATAACATGTATAAACCAGTGGAATATCTATATGAATAAAAGCAAATATGTGTTTGTTTGTCAGTGTGTTCACAAAAAATACATTTGCTAGGTGGCAGCACTTTATGGTGGCTAACTGGTGTTCCCTTGTGTTATTTCAGCTCTTATAGCAATCAATAAAGTTTCTTTTTAGTGAACACACACACATCTGTGTGTGTTTCTTTGTTTATCTATGTGTTTCGCAAAACATTATGACAAAAGAGTCACAAACAGCAATCCATATCAATTTGGTCGAAACTATGATGTTTAGTAAATAACGTTTTTTAAGTATTTTAAACCCTTAGTTATATAGACTGAAGGCACAAGTAGCCCTTGTTAGGGACAAGCTTTAATGTCCTTGTGGAGTGCGGTTTTAAGCTTATTATGTATAAAATGTCTTTTTAGCTAGAACATACTTTAATCACATTTTTAATGGAAAGAACAATATGGTGCTATATAAAAATACTGGTATTATTATTATTAGTCTGTAACACTTAAAGGGGAACTTTGCTCTATTTTCATATCAATAAATGACGCTTTTCTTTACACTATATTGTCAATCATTAAATAAAAGTTATTATCAACATGTTTATGTATAAAAACTGCTGCATTCTAATATAGTTTTCATGCGTGGAAGACGGTCTGATATTCTGCGGCAACTGAGCTTCGAAATTGGCGCCATTTATTTTCTCGACCTTGAACTTGACTTGTGACGTCACCAGTGCTTAGCTCTTTGAATCATCTCATATATCCTTGTGTGTTTTAAGCAACAGAAAAGGCATCAAAATGCTGACTTGTTGCGCACCAAACTGTCTGCTTATGGAGAAACCAAATCCTGGATACTCCTTTTCACGCTGCCATGTTCATTTCACAAGCTAGTGAAATATGTCTATTTCAAATAAGAAATTGTCTAATTACAGCCAATAAATGAATCAAACATTGTGTTATTGCATGGGTATTTAATTCATGAAAATTGGGTGGGGTGGATTAAGGATAATGTATAAATATACAAAAAATATTGCTTTGCTTTGTGCAACTTGGCTCAGTATTAAGAATTTTTTTATGTATTAATTACCTATAATTAACCCCCTAATATTTATGAATGAAATACATATTTACACATTTTTTACTTTATCATGGTTGTAATTAAACAATTACATATGTATGAGATTGATGCAGTTCAGCCCATCTTCATTGACGTGTTTTCAACATTCATGTCAGTGTATGTTTTTATTCATGGACCAAATTAGTTGTAATATTGATTGAACATTGAAGTGGAATTATTTGAATTGCCTTGAAATATACATATTAATCTTGTAACTTGTGAAAAACTAATGACTATAGAAGTTGAATGTTTTGTCAAAATTACTTCACTTTGTGAAGTATATGTAGATGCTTATTTTTTGTCTAAACCATATCTCATATTGACAAGGGTATATATTATAGCTGTCTCAATAAAATGTGTTGCATGTGTATAATATTGGCATGATACAGCTATGTATCAAATATTGTAATAAGAACAGAATTAAGTCATTTAATATATATATATTATATAAATTATATAAGGTGTGTAATGCCACAGAATCAGAATAAATATTTGAAATGTGAAAGTTCTGAATATAAAAGATCTCAACTGTAAAATATTAACAGTTCATTTATCAGACTAAATAATTTCATGATATCCCTCATATACACCATCTTCGGGGTATGTGTTTCTTATTGATTGTTGAACCTATGATGGTATAGTAATTCTGTTTTTGGGGCCAGGTTTTCCATAAACTCAATAAGTGAACTGCCTGTATGATCTGTAAAGAATCAAACACAAATAAAGTGTTCTTCGGTGATGTGAATTTTGTCTTGGTTATTTAAATTCCAGAGTAGATTTAAAGTCTAGAATAGATCTACAAATATAATGTCTGAAGTAACAAGATCTAAACTGCATGTATATGTTTTGATAATTCACAATAAAATGTACATTCTATAGATGCTAGCTGTAGGCATTGAAACGCATTGCTCGCACGAACACCATTCTGAAATGACAGCTCCAACTCAATGTTGATTGTTCTCGGTATTTATGAACTCTGTTTCTGTGTCACTCTTAGTACTTTCAGTAATTGATAAATCACAATGATAATATACTGGTTCAAAATCATAAGGTGGAATATTTGAGGCTATGACCGGGTAATTATGACAATATACAAAGTAATCCAACGCAAGAATCTGGTTTGTTTACATGTTGGAACCATAACCGGAAGTCGGCACGCTAAACATTGGTGACGTATCGCTCGCTGATTGGCTGACAAATCTTGGAGCTGGAGATTAATGGCTTCAAATAATACTGATAAATCTGGTGGAATGTTACTATAAAATATGCTTTCTCGTTGCTAAATGCAAAAAATGCCAGTAGTAATCGGTATAGAAACCCATATACTTTAAAACAGGCAGCATACATTGGCAATAGCCAAACCTGAGCAAAGTACTCATTTAACATCAGTTTATAGTCATTGGTAGTTTAGCATTTGAAAATATAGGGAGAATGATATTTTTACGCTAGTAAAATTACTTGCCCATTTTGTAAATAGTACTCCTATAAAGACATTGTCAAATATTTCTACTCTGTTATATGAACCCTAGCATGTTATGTCATTATTACCATAATGCTATCCACACACCTGTCAGATGTACAGCCAGAAATCATTATGGATAGGTTAGTTAACCCATCCACAAATAACTATTTGCTATATATCACATCTTTCCTATCTCTGACAGCATATACACTGTTATATTTGTATTTGATTAATTCCAATTAAGTATGATCATCCTTCCCCCACCCCACATCCACAGTCCCCAGCTATCTATTACAGTGCTTGAACTGGCAACTATTAATAATGCTTTAATACCATGTTGTTTATGTTTCTTTATATATATATATATATATATATATATATATGTGTATATATACAAACAAACATATTTACACCTCTGTACTCCATGTTTATCTGTGTAGTCCTTTTTATTCTGTATATTCATAACATGCTGTATGATCTCTATCGCTCATGTGTGAATAAATCTGATAGTTGGTACGTGATATCATATTGACTGGGGATCTTTACCTTCCTGGTATCACTTCCTATTAGTACTAGTATAGAATTATATATAATTTACCAAGAATTGGTCTGACCCACCTAAGCTATTATGGCACATTGTAGTACTTCCTCATTGGATGTAATCTGATGTTATTGCCATTATCATGTCTAGGTCAGCGCTTGAGAGATTCCATTTTAATGTATTTATCAGATCAGTAATGAATATTATTGGTGTATGCATACGAAGTGAGCACAGCTAGTGAGGAATATTATAGTATCGGTTGTCAGCAGTGAAAGGATACACTAGAGAAAGATATCTTCAGATGAGATCACCCAGTGTGTGTGTGTGTGTGTGATTATATATTTTCTCTGTGAACCTACTCTGTTCATCTAGCTGATGATTATTTCCTGGTATCAGCTGTCTTACTTGGGTGTTTTGTTTTTCGTTTTCAGTGATGTGTCAGTCACATATTTGAGATAACCTTAATGGCTTGTTAATACTAACTGCTTCATTATTCACAGGCCAGCAACAGAGAATGGCCAGGTGAGAAAATCTGCAGCAACAACACCAACAAGTCAGAACAACTCGACAGAAAGTCCCAGTACCAGCCGCCCCCAATCCGCTAACCAGCAAAACTCACCAAATTCATCCGACAGCAGTCCCGGTCCAAGTCCATCCATGCCAGCTTCAACTCCAACTGGTGGCAGCACTGTCAGCATAGCAAGCGACAGGGCAGACAGGCGGAGGAAGTCAACGAGACATAAGAACTACCTGAATAGATCACATCTACACCAAGCTGTTGATCTGCCTGAAGGTTATGGTAAGATGATGTTTTGTTTATAAATTGTTAACTGTGAGTTATACTGTGGTATGTTCTTGGCTAAGAGGTCCGCTAGATAAAGATATGATCAGTGGACTCAACCCACCTTACAGGTTTTTCTAAGATTTCTCCATTATATGAATGTTATATACTTAAAAACTATTAATATTTCTAGTAGCAATGCACATCCCAGCTGCAACCCAGTTGGACAAACCGGATTTGGCAGGTTCACAAATTTCAACAGTTTATAGCGCAACAACCGAAAGAGCTATTAAACCCACACTCATATCATTAAAAAGCCAGGAAAAATATCTTTAACTTGATACTAAAACTTTTAAATCCACCGCAAACTTATTATTCAAGAGCGATTTTAAAACAATAAGTTGCTCCGGATAGCGAGTCCGTCGACGATCCAGATTTATCAGGTCACGGGTTGTGACATCCCCGTTTATAAAATTAACTACCGCGGAGTGCGTTTGAATATTTTAATATAAATTTATGACCAATCAGAACTCGAGCTGGCCTTCACTCCGGTGCTTGAACGGTAAATATCCGTTGCGGGAAGTTTGAATAGTGAAGTCATAAAGTCACGCGTCTATTTCTCAGAAACGGGACCAGATATCGAAATCGTTCATTCGCATATAGTGAAATAACATTCTTCTGCATCTTAGGATCTATAAAATATTACATTTAATTGGAAAACTTCGTGGAGATCAACGCTCAAAGTCAGAGAAGTCTCCGGATTCGACTCATTTGTTGACGCGACGCTCTCCAGCGAGCGTTCTATTTTTAGAACTAGGAGTTCTCGATCACGTGGTTGGATTCACGGGCGCCGATTGGCTCGTGGTGACGTCACCGTTGTAAACAAAGCCACGTGAGTATTTGTTTTTAGAAATGATGTGAAAGGATACTGTAAGATTAAGTTGATACATTTTGAAAATAATCAACTGATTAAAAACAAGTGACTTAAAGGGACACTGCAGTTGTAAACAATCTTAAACTGATTTTGTTTATTTACAAGTAGAAACACTACTGACCACTTACTCAACAGTCATCCTGGCCATCGGCTTGTAACCACTCTTGTGGTCATAGGCACAGTCAGTTGTTGAGTTTAAAGGTCCAGTCTGCGAGGTTAACCCTCTAGAACCTATACCACTTGTGGTGTTAGGTAGGTTAATCTCTATGTGATATACACATGGATTCTTGTTTGGGCTGCTTTTTACGGCACTCTTTACAAGAGTAAACTGCATCCGGTGGTCAGAATTTCTTAGGAGGGTTCTTGAATAAAACTAATTTTATCTTTTTTTCAGAATGGCTTATCAAGAATTGAAGAAAGTTATGGCCCTCAACCCAGATGCTATCACTAAGGTCATCATCTGTGAAATATACAAGCATGCCAGCAAAGAGAGTGCCGACACTGCTGCACATTGGTTGTCATAGTGGTCTGGTGTGAACTTAGAGGGCCATATGCTTCGCCTTCTTCGAGTGAAAATGAAACATATTTCTGAGCACAGCAAAAAGCTTAGAGGGGCAAAACTTACTAAGTTTTTAACCGAAATATTTTCATTCCCTAAATCAGGCCTACCAGTTCCACAAGTAACAGAAACATATACAACAACATATGAAAGTGAAGTGAGTTCACCTGTTGCACAGCCTAATTCAAGTACATGTGGGGATGGTTCAAATCGTACTATAGTTCCTATTTCTGGTGATACAAAGAATGATACGATTCTGATAGATTTACTGGTTCCAAATATTGATTTCTATGGAATGCAGATGCAGAACTAAGAATGCACAGCTGGAAAATGGAGCAATTACTACACATATGCTGTGGACTTTTTGATTAATGTGACTGGATGATGTGGAATTCTGAATTCTGGGCGGCCATCTTGGATTCATGGCGGCCATCTTGGATTAGTGTTATGCGTAGGAAATTATGTTTAGCGCCAAGTTATTTGGCACATCAAATACTACAAGTGTGTGTATTTTGATAAATTTGTCTTGTGTGGTTATAGAGCAATTTGGTTTTATGTGTGTAATTGCTTAATAAAACTTACCAATTGATCCAAAAATTGTAATTTGTGCCCTGTGTTTTCCCATTACCATGTTTCCAATGAGATTGCGAGCTAAAACGAAGGTTTCTCAGCACCCATAGGTCCGATTTGCAAAATTCAAAAAGTATATTCCTTCTTACACTCAGCTTTATTCTAATAACAGATTATTTTATATATTTTAGAGGGTTAAAATTTTGGGTGTGCATTGCTATTTCTAGTATATGTATTATTGTTTTTCATGAACATATTTTGTATGACAATGATTGCTATTGCTGGAAAAACCCCATATCTATCCAGGCATTTTTGGTTTGTGCACTCATGAGTTGCTTGTGATGGTGTATGTTTTTATGACACACCAGCTGAAGCCATGTATTACCAAGGTTTTTTCCTGTGTGTTAAGAAGGTGGCCTTATTTTCACCTCAGAATTTGAATTGTGTAAAAAGTAGTTTGTGCAGAATCATGTCTGATGTAAATCTTTTCTGTGTTTGTGTGTGTGTGTGTGTGTGTTTTATGTTACAAATACAACCTGGAGTTACTGATGTCTTGCTTATTTAAATAAGGTAGATATAAAAAAGCCTTTTTTTATATTACAGTATATAGATACTTGGCTGGATATATTCAAATATTGTTTTGGTAGTTTTTATTATTATCTGTGTTGCATCCATTTTGTAATCAGTATATATCACAGGTAATATACAGGCTGATGATGATTCTCTCCACAGTCAGCCTTATTGGGATGCCTGTGTCATGAAGTTCAGTTTGTAGGGTATTATACTACATACCTCAACGTCATGACATTGAATCATTGTGTTGCCAGTATCTGTCCCGTTCAATTTCCCCAGGGCAAGTAGATTCTAGCCTGCACTTGCCCAACAAGTTTTTCACTTGCCCAACATGTTTGGAATGCTATAAAATATAAGTAACTGCTTTTAATTGGCAATTTCACAATGAAAAACAGGCATCAAGTCAATTGGTCCTGTTTCTATGAAACCTAGTGGAATTAGCCATTCACAGCCAAACTGCAATCAAATTAAACAACATGCATCCACCCTTGAATGACATTGATGGAATATTGCTAACTCAATTTTAAATGTAGCGGCTAGATACTGTTTGTTGATCACTGCTCTTGTTAGTTCATCTGAGATGCTCACACATAACTTACTATACAGGAAGTGGTTACTGCTGGAAATATTCTAAAACTTGAAATTGGTTAGGAAGCAAATAACTTTGGAAATAAACTGTATTTTGTGATATTTCAAAATCACTCAGTCACTTGCTCGAATGGGCAAGTGATTAATGGCCAGCATTAGCCCAACCTGAAAATTAACTTGTCCCTGATAGTCAAGCCACTGATTTTCCTGGCCCTGGAATTGAGACTAAGCAATTTAGTCACTTGGACTAACAATGAACTGGTAGGGTTTCTTACCAGGTACCTTTTTTACTATAAATTTCTTTAGGACGATATAAAATATACAGACTAGAAATTATAGATCGTTTAGATAAATGTGATGACCTTTTCATTTGTTATAACTTGTTATGTATACTTTTTAGAAAAACATTCAACATGTGTGTGTGAGTGGTTGTCTTTATAAAACTCTGTTTTATGTATGCTGTTATTGCTTGCATTTGTCCATCTAGGGGATTTATTTCTGCTGTTATATATATATGTCCGAATTTGTGGATGTATTTCATCTTGTGGTTATTTCCATCTATGATACCAAGTTGTGGGTTCAAATCCAGACCTATGTTTGTGAGATGTTTCACTAAGGAATGAACCCTCAGTCCGCAGGGCTCTAAACTAACCAGCCAACCATACCATAATATACCGCTGTCGTTACCTGTAACCTATATTGTTTCACAATTGGTATTCTTACAGAACAAAGGACTACCCAGCAGGGTCAGGTGTATTTCCTTCACACACAAACGGGTATAAGTACGTGGCATGACCCTAGAGTACCAAGGTATGTTGTAAATCTGTGATCCTTGTTAATGTTCAGCAAAACCCAGCAGTTGAGTTACATAGTTTCACATGTTTGTTGATATTTTTCTATGGGTTATATTACTTATAATTTAAAACACCATATCTTCATTATTGTTGGTATTCTTATAATATGCTATTGTATGTTGCTTGAATACAAAAATTTCTAACAATTCTTAATTTTATTTATATTATCAATGATTTGTTAATGTTCTTATTCATGCATTAATTGTATCCTTTAAAAAGTATATATATTGGTTCTTAATGTCCTTTTTATCATAACATTGTATAGCAACTGCATGCTGCTTTATTGCAATCATCATTGTACTAAATAATGATAACAATAATACAGATTTAATTTGGGTGGAATCTAAGTTTATTCAATTCAGAAAATCGATTGTTTTATGAATCGACTTTAAATTTACGGCTACAACTTCAGATAACTGTTATACATCTTTGAATAGCCGTACAACATTAGTAGACTTGGCTACAGGTGTGTGATGTTTGTTATCTTTCAGGGACTTGACTAATGTTAGAGCAGAAGACCTTGGTCCACTGCCACCAGGATGGGAATCCAGGCAGACAGCAACAGGGCGGACATATTTTGTTGACCACAACAACAGGACAACACAGTTCACTGATCCCAGACTTACAGCAAATCCAGATGTGTTACAGCAACAGCAGCAACAGCGGTTGTATGTATCACTTACTCAGTGTTACAGTGTCGAATGATGAATGTATGGGTTATGAGGTCAATATGTATAAGCCCATCTACATATAACAATGTCTGTATATTATTTATATATCACATTTATGGTTGCTCCAAAGGCAATTGCATAAGAACATTGTAAACATAATTTATTTATCACTGTTGCCATGCTTAATTGGGAGTCTGTTTGTTGGTGGACAAGTACCATTGACCCTTCGGGGGTTTATAATTGGTTTGCTGTATTCTCCTTTATGTCTTAAGTGGTGGCTAAAAGGATAGTTATTTGAAGTGATATAGAAAGTATATAGTGCTAGTTTAGATTATCACATGTCCGTGATACCTTCTCATGTTTCACTGATCTACAGAGTGTGAAATGGGCACCAGTCTGGGCCCAAGGCAGGTAAAATTGTTGCTGGACTAGTACCTTCCGGGTGGTTTCAGCATGGACCAGTTTTGCTTATAAACATATTTACTGTTGATATTTTGACTCAATTTGATGTTTTGATCGTCTTAACTAAGCTATAAGTTTTCTACAATGATATGTTGTTGATAACTTTAGGTTCAGACAGCGGTAAGTATGGAGATCTCCATAGTTTAATCTACAAAAACTATACAGTTATAGAAAAAATAAAGTGCTGAGTCCTCAATGACTGAATGAGTACTGTGACAACAGCTAGTCAGGATCAAGAGCAGGACATATGATGATGATGATGATTTTGTGCAATACTAAATACACAACAGGAGTGCCCTGTTCACTGAGATGCTTAATTGGCCCAAAGACTGATTAAATATGTCAATGTTGAAGTTAGCTGTTTGAAAACATCTGGCCTGCCAACAATTTTGTTTAGGCTGGTATAAGTGTACCAGCTCTGCTGGCTGGTAATTTATTGTTAGGCTATTTCATGCTCTTTATCGATGTGTATCTTTAGACATTCATTGGGCTTGATGTATCTCTGACTAAAAGTCAGCCTAAGTTCAGTAATCATACCATGCTCATTTCTGTTAGAACACTCAGCTATAGTCTTTCACAGCTTTTATGTTGTTTACCTTGCCTCTTATCAATTATAAACTGATCTGTACATACTAGAGTGAGAAATAAACACAGCAACACAGTTCTGTTTGATTTATTATACACTGGTGATTGGTTCTATATTTCTGTTCTGTCCAAAATGATTATCATTATTACATGCATTTGGGAAGTTTCTGAGCTGCCAAGAATGTTTGCGGGCTACTATCATTCAAAGTATACAGTCCTTCTGGTATGAATACATTTGGAGACTATTTCAATCCCTTTAAAAGTTGCACTGAACTAAAATATTCTTGGACGTTGTCGGTCTAAATGACAACTATAAGCCTTAATTTGCTTTGGCAGTTGATACAAATTTCAGTATCAATCTAGCCTTGTGTGAACCAGATTTAGAGTTACTATATCTTATTTTGCAGGCGAGAATCCTCAACACCTGCTGCTAGACCACTGAGTACCACATCAGTTGCTGAACGTCCTTCAAATAACCATGGCAACCACCCCAGTAGTCGTGACAACCGGCGCAATAGCAACCATAACCTTTGTAATTCTAGTAGCAGTAATAATATGAACAGTGGCGGAGGAGGAGGAGGTGGTGGTGGCAGTGGTAGCGGTGGTGGAGGAGGCAGTGGAAGTGGTGGTGGTGGAGGAGGCAGTGGTCGAGCTGCCTGTGTGAACAATGTTATTATAGACATGAATAAAGAGAATGAATCCCCATTACCAAAATATAAACGTGATCTTGTACAGAAGATGAAAGTACTCAGACAAGAACTGCACAACATGCAGTCACACGCTGGCCATTGTCGTATAGAAGTATCCAGGGAGGAAATATTTGAGGTATGTCCCCACTGACTTATGACTACTGATGGCAATTTAACTATCGGGCTGCAAATTTATTTCATTAACTTATTGTAAGCTGGATTATGAGATTTTATCTAAGCCCATTTATAAAACAGCAACTTTTTAAATTTTTGAATGTCAGAGTGACTTTTTTAGTTTTTGGTAAGACAAATATTACCAAACTTCATGATAAACAATGCACCGTATTAAAAACTCTGATCTGGTATGTGTCAGCTGGAACAAACTGATAGAAACGTCCTTATTGTTGCACCCAATTATGGTATGATAATACTTTCTACAGGAATCCTACAGACAGATAATGAAGATGAGACCAAAAGATCTCCGCAAACGACTCATGGTGAAGTTTAAAGGAGAGGAAGGTCTCGATTATGGAGGCATAGCTAGGTATGTGTCTGTGTTAAAAAGGGCGGGGGGTACAGGTGCTATCAATCTGCTGTTTGTGTGATTCAAGTCACCGAGGGTATCTTCCACTTCTTCATGTAAATACAAGATACTGTTTTGTTTTGAACTACTGTATTCTTCCGTGTATTATGTGCATTCATGTATAACATACACCCCCCATTTGACCAGAAAAATATCTGGAAAACCAATTTTGGTGTATAACACACAGAAGAAACTGAGAAAATCTGCAGCTGGATGTTAAATATATTTATTTCCACAAAAAAATTTAATCTGTCACCAAACAAGTAGTAAATGGATCACGACACAGTGGAGACCTTGTAAGACATTTGATTTTGGGCGATAATCATGGACGGAAAGAGGGAGGAATGCCGATGGGGTCGCTTTCTTAACAAAAGGTACATCAACGAAATGGGAACTATCTGAGCTAATCAGGACCAGGCGTTCTACATCGCCAAAAAAGAGGCGTGAACATGAATGACGAAGGCGGCAAAACATGATTGTGCAAACTTCTCCAATTATCATCCAGGGAAATTTGATTTAATACCATCAATTCCATCAGGAGTTGGCATCTATGTTAGACCCTGGCTCCTATAACCTGACATTGGCGGCATTCCCTCTGACGTCGATACAATGGTGTACTGGAGGCGAATAGTATGCCTAACATCACTCACTTTACACGTGCGATGCCCATGTTAAACACCCCCGATGATGTTTACATAGACAGTGCTTCAATTGAGAACATAAAAACACAGAATAAACATACACTTGGCTTTGTACAAACTGTGAAATACCCAGAAATAGATGAAACAAAACATTTAGAGTATCAGTAAAACTTTAATCGAACATTTTATCACAAAATATACGATATAATAAAAGTAGTATATTCTTTGATAACCATTTTGGGGTTTGCTTTGGTGTTGAAATTGATCAAATGTCACACCCTGGATGTATTATATTATAAATTGATTGTGATTTGTTGGTTGTGAAAACAAGCCAAATAGGTTCTTGGACTGAATACAATTTGGCTTGTTAGCTTATATAATACCCTTTATCCATATTTGTTTTTGGCCAGTCATTTGGCTTGATGCCTCCCTTACTAAAAGTCTGCCTTTTTCGTATCCTGATTGTTTCTGTAGAACTAATAGATATCATGCCTGCTTAGTAATATATAACATCCTGTTTAAATACTTACTTCAGTTACTTTTGTGATAGATCATGATGAACATTGTTGGGTTTTCACTTATTCAACAATATATTGATGCAGATGTGAATTTATACATTAAAAACTTCCATTATGACAACTTTGATCATTTAATGTATTATCTGTGTATTGTGACATATCAAAGTCATGCATAATTAAATAGTTCTTAATTTATACTCATCTCCAGAGTACTTTTAAAATACAGTTTACAAATTTCACAGTTTACAAAGAACCCAATAGGCACTAGAGCTATTTTCTTTTACTAAATTATTTCTTTTTGTAGAGCACTTGATACCTTCAAAAAGCTAAAAAGTAACCTTCAAGTTTTATTTCAGCTTTTCTCCTCTGAATACACTATGTATTTAGCTGGGTATGTTTTTATTATGCTTTTATGCAAAGATGTATATGTGTTACATCTATAATTTATTATCCACCTTGCTAAGTGCCTAAGAGTAATTTTTCTTACAGATTTTATAGGCCACTACAAATTTGTATATTATTATTATTTATATGCCATGATTATATTGACCTCTCTTGTCACAAGATTTCAGTTTTGTTTGTTATTTAGCTGGCTTTTATTTCTATTATATGATGTTCTGTTATTATTGTTGTTTTTTTGCAGAGAATGGCTGTACCTGCTGTCTCATGAAATGCTCAACCCTTATTATGGCTTATTCCAGTATTCCAGAGATGATATCTACACACTGCAGATTAATCCAGACTCAGGAATAAATCCAGTATGTGATGTATTAGTCAGTCTAATAAATGTCTGTATTCTGTTTGTCCGGACTAAATGTGCTGTTATTAGATTGTGTGTGTGTGTAATACACAGGTAGTTTGTCACAATTATGATAACAGTAGGTAGTGTGTTTTGTTGAATTCTGTTATGATAGGAATTTGATACTATTGATGAGAGCATATAGTAATGTCACAGTTTATTATCCTATCTCATATACTGATAATCATAACTGTTTGACACCCTTACTGATCTTTACATGATATTTACATTTGTTTTCCTAATCTAGAAATGATATTGGTATCACGTTTTCAGTTGATTGATTAAGTAACATTCTGTCTCTTTTACTATATTTTAGGAACACTTGTCATATTTTCACTTCGTTGGACGCGTGATAGGTGTCGCTGTTTTCCACTGTCATTACTTAGATGGTGGTTTCACGTTGCCGTTCTATAAACAGCTTCTGGGCAAATCAATTACACTTGATGACATGGAAAGTGTTGATCCAGAGCTTCACAGGAGTCTTGTTTGGATATTGTAAGTGACCAGGCATTGTGTGTTCATAAAACATCTCTGAAACGCGATAAAATGTTATTAAAATTTTTAACTGGAGTGACAAAGTGTATTCGGAACTTGTCTAGACATTTTGTATAAACAATCATGATCAATATTTACTGCCAGTTCTTGAATAAAAATACTATTTATAAATAAAATTCAATGCATATTATTACTGTTGATACTCTGTGTACCTTGATCATGTTAGGCAGTGTTCAGAAAAAGTAGTTGATTTATTATCTCCCTGTTATTTTATCATTCCACATCACTCATCAATTTTAGATCAGAAGTCATTAAATAATTCATTAATTTCCATTGGAATGCCATCATGGCCTAAATGGTAGCATAGATGACCACAGACTTCCAGGATCTGAGTTCAAATGTTGGCCTAGTTGTCTGAAGGGTGTTTCCATCTCTCATGTTGTTTCAATCCCTATGGCCATAGCTTGACCTGATTAGCCTACCATGTACACAAAAGTGACCATAAAACAGCAACATTTTTCATGGGTTCCAAACTTAAGAATAAATCGCGTATGTAATGTATAAAGCAGGTGAATAAATTTCCATATTGTGTTATTCTTAACTAATTATGTGTCTAGTAATATACACAGGTATTTAGATTTGTATTATGTTGTCAGTGATGTCATATGGCACAGACTGTCCACTTTCAGTGATGTGATTTGTTTTTCAGAGAGAATGACATAACTGATGTCATTCATCATTCGTTCTGCGTAGAACATCAAGCTTTTGGTGAAGTGAAGGAGCATGAACTAAAACCAGGTGGCAAAGATATACTGGTCACAGAACAGAACAAGAAAGAATATGTTAAGTTAGTAAATTTAGTTTTGTTGGTGTTTGTCTGGTTTCATCTCTGTAGGCAGATGATACTTCCTGCAAGAAAGTTAATTAAAGGTTGTATTGCATCTTTCTGATATAAGTGTCATCTCACTCACTTTCATTCCTAGGTTGTATATAAATTGGCGATTTATGCGAGGAATTGAGGCACAATTTCTGGCACTACAGAAGGGTTTCAATGAACTCATTCCACAACATCTGCTCAGACCTTTTGATGAGAAGGAACTTGAGGTAAGCATCTCTTAGTCAAATTTGTAATGTAGAAAACATTTAGGTTTAGTCAGAGAACCAAACTGCATCAGTAAAAGTGTTGTTTGGATGTTCATTCAAGTAACTGGATTAAAATTAAAACAGTAATAGTTAATCATCTGTGTAATTGTTGAATAGGGCAAAATTTTATTTAATTAATGATGTGTCAGCTAATAATGAATATTAGCATGTCACATATTTACCAACATAATAATGCGCTTAGTACAAATATTATGTAAAACATGTTTACAATTTTTTTTAAATATACCCAGGATATAGTAACTTGTACCAGTAATATTAGTGTAGTCTAAGATTTACTGCAACATAAGATGAGTGTAATTATTAAAGTGTATTAATTCCTACTGTTATCTGTTCCTAATCTTCAGCTGATGATCAGTGGTTTAGGTAAAATAGACATTGAGGATTGGAAACAGCACACAAGGTTAAAACACTGTACCGCAGACCATAATGTGGTGAAATGGTTCTGGAAGTGTGTAGAAGAGTATGACGAAGAGAAGCGAGCGAGATTGTTACAGTTTGTGACTGGCAGCTCAAGGGTACCACTACAAGGATTTAAAGCGTTACAAGGTATATATATATATATATATATATATATATACACATCTATGGATATCAATAAATATTCTTAGCTTAAATTATTGTTTCCATCTTCAAGGTGGTGATGCTAGGTTGTTTATCCCAGTCTTATCCCAAATGGGAACTGCAAACCCTCAGAAGTGACAGTTAGGCAGAAGGGATCTGTGACAGAGTTTGCTATGTACTTCCCATACTTCTATTTATTAAAATGTTTTATGGCTATTTACTAGCCAATTTTTTTAATTCACTATGTTTTACTCACTGTATATCTTATGCTGGCTAACCAAGTTAGGTAACTCTGCAAAAGTTTATGTGGTGCACAACTTAGTGTGATTGTAAGTTATCCTCAGAAGGTTTCTAAATTATGAGTGGTCATTATTAGACATATACTGTATTTGTTAGCTAAAGGTTTGAGAGCCCATGTTGTGTTGGTTCGATTTGAGTCGTTTATCTCCAGCGTCGGTCACACCTGGGACTTAAGGGCCAGGGGCAAGTCCCCGAGGAACTATCCCACAAACACAGCTAAGAGAGTCAGAAGGGGTGTTTACAGCACACTTATCTAGCCAGTGTGCTGTTGGAATGCCTTAAGAATTCTTGTTAGCAAACCATATAGATCTAGGGGTGATCATTTAGATTATTAAGATGTTCTATAGGATTGGATTGGATTTTAATGTCAAAGTTTATTTATGTAAACTTGTGGCTTTGAAGGCCATAATGAACATCTTTCAATGCTTTGTCGTTTTTCTGTCCAGAACAGAAGACTTGATTCTCTCTGATGTCTTGCTTCTTAAAGCTGCTGTTAGATGTTGGTTTGTTAATTTTTCATGGTTTTCATTATTCCAGGATCTACAGGGTCAGCTGGACCACGTCTATTTACCATCCACTTAGTGGAGATCAGTACTGATAACTTACCTAAAGCACATACCTGGTAATTACTCATTTATTTTATATATATAATATAATGATTTTTTATGATCGTACTGAAACAATGGCTAGTACATGTGTTCTTGCCAGATCAGATCATCCAAAATATCATCTATTAAGCCATGTTAATAACTGTTCACTATGTATCCATTAAAAAAATATTGTTATTCTGAATGCCATCATCTTTTATCCCGATTGGCCATTGAACTGTCACTGACACATGGCAATTATTAGTTTTGTTCTACATACTTATGGACAATTACTGTTAAATAATAAATTTATTATCTAATTAGCTATTGGAGTTTAAATTCAATTAATAGCTCATTGAGTTAGGTTTGACTAGCCTGGTGTGTGTTTGCTCTTATTGATTGATTGATGAATCGTTTATGGTTTTGCATGTTTAAGTAATCCGATTTTGAAAGTCATGTTCTATATAAACATGACTTGGACTGTTAAACTAATTCACACCAGTTAGGCTGTCAGTGAATTCGGTACCAGATCGTTAATTATTAATCAGAATACATTTTTTTTTAGATTGTTTAAGATAATTCTTCATGAACAAGACACTCTATACCAGCAGCAGTTTAGCATCTTCTGTTAGTCATTTGTTAACAGATTTTATTTGTTTTAGGGTCGCCATTTTTTTCTTGTTCTGATCTGGTTTCTTTGTGGGTTAAATTAATCGCTGAGTACAAGTTTTTAATTCTATGTTTTTGTGAAATATTTGTTGCGATTGGCTACCTTTAAAAAGTGTTTGTTGTATATTAATTACTTTAGTTGACTGATAATGCAGTTAATATTTTTGGAATTTTTAAAAATTTCCATGAGACAGATATTTTCAAAACAAAAATTCGGTGATAATTTACAAGAAGTTTTGTTGTCACTTATAATTACCGATGTCATTCAATGGCTTCCGATTATTACCCAAAGCAAACAAAGGGTTGGTTGAAGCCATTTGATAGATAAGGGGATCATACGGTGAATCAATACATTTGTTGAATTGCAATCATTACCCAATTTGTATTGTTTTCATATAGGTTAAATACCACAGGTTTATTTATCACATTACTCAAACAAATTGTTCTATCAACGTGATGTTTTACCATAAGCAAATAATTGTCTACTATTACAATGAAATCTTATAAATGGCTTTCTATCTAACGAATCCATTCTGGACATTGTGAAGGGGAATACAGTGTCTGAACAGCTTGAGTGTGGGAATAATGGCACAGAGCCATTGAAACCAGAAACCAAAATTTCAGAAACAAGGAATCTATTACAAGTCTTGAACTCACTGTGAAGAATATTTCCTCACTAACGTCCAAACAGGATGCCATGACTAACCTTTTTACCAAATACTAATTTTTATGCGTGATTAGTGTTGTTAATTAATATACATTGAGTCAATTGACATCATATACAACTAAAACAACGTAGATAAACAAAATATGTTGTGTTCTGAATTGATAATTGTTTTACGAAGTCAGACCTCTTCAGAATACCACCCTCTATGTAACACAAAATTTTTCTGATCTGAGATGTGGCATTATAAAGAATGTGTACTGTATATCAATAAATACAAATCTACCATGTTCTGTTTATTCCTTGTTTAGATTTGCTTTTAAAGCAGAACACTTGGTCATAATCTTCAACATTAAAAAATGATAGACGTCAGTTTTCTTGTATTCCATTCAATATTCCATATGGCTACAATTGACTGGGTCAAACTGTAGCCCCGATACAGACATTATGCTATGATTGTCTTCATATTTGATTATAATATCCAGGTCCTGCTATTTAATTATGATTCTGGTTATCATATTTTAATTATTATTTAGCATATTCTATAGTGTTAATCTCTTCATTCCAGTTTTAATCGCCTGGACATCCCACCATATGAGAGTTATGAGAAGTTCTATGACAAATTAACATGTGCCGTTGAGGAAACATGCGGATTCAGCGTTGAGTGAGTCGGGTGCAGGCTGCAATTGGTGGTGGAGGCTGTTGTTGGCTATTACATGAACACAGAGCACAATGTGTCTAACACTGAGACAATAAATACCGAGGCTTGTATCCAAGGATGATGATACTGTGAAGCCTTGAGAAGTTGGTGCCTTGTTCTACTGCATTTATCTACCAAGCGATGATGATGATGATGATGACGGATGATGTGAGCTCGACCCATACAGGGAATGAAGCTATCATGGCAGGCCAACATCTCCTTTTTTGGGCTGATGCATTTCAGTATATAGGCATCATCGACATTCTCTCTATGTATGGCTCAGTTATTTCGATTAAAATATCGTCATCATAAATGAGTCTTTCATTCCTGGATTTTTCATAGCCAAGTTACCTTGTACTATCTACTGGCTTAACTTCTGCTAGTCATTTGAAAACAGATTTTATTTGTTTTTATGATTGATTTTCTTGTTCTGATCAGGACTTTTTTGAGGGGGGGAATTAATTGGCAAGTATGTGTTTTTATTTTTGATTTAATTAAATATTTGGTGCAAGTACCAGGTTTTAACTTTTGACATTGTGCATTAATTACTTTAGTTCACTGGGCATGCAGTTAATATTTTTAGTATAATTTATTTTATTCCCATGAAAGAGCAAGTTTTCCAAAATGTCAGTTTTGTTAAATCATGGTGTTGCACTAAAGATTTGTGTGAGGTTTTCTCATTATTGTACCAAGTAGAAAGTAAGTTCACACCATCCTTTGTGTTTTTTAATTCTAACACTACCATGTTAAAGTATCTAATTACTGTTAGTGTTATCTTTGCATCCGTCTTTCATAAGATATTATGCTAAAATACCTGCTAATAGGCAATGATTTATGGATGTCTGCCAGAACAGACCGAGATCTGTGAGGCTGCATGGATGAATGAATGTTGTATGTATTTGATGTGTCATGTAGTAGTTAATTAGACAGCGATTTGTTGGTCAGCCTTTTGGTATTGCATGCTCAAAATGCCAACATCCATATATCTTAGAGCTTCAGACTACTATTAGACAGCCTTCAGTACATCATGGCCATTGTCGTACTTGATGTGCCTCTTGGCACTGATGGAGCAAGCTGTGTGCCAATTTAGCCAGTGGCAGTCATCCCGAAATTGGTTTATGAGATGTTTGGTTTGCATGGCCAACCACATTGACATGACAGAGACAGTGCAATGCTTTGCATCTTTACTCATAAATAACTTTCTTACATTTTGCCACCACTGTTTCACCTCATTTCCTCTTCCAGTTGTTTAATTGCTGGTGTGTACATGCGTGTATTTGTGTGTGCTGAATGTCTACAAAGGTGTGTCTTTTTATATTTTTACTCTCTTGTTATGGCTGTGATATTTTACTATCCTCATGGTTTTGTTCTTTTATCGTGGAATTCACTGTAATGGTAAAGTGAATGTTAACATAGTTTAGACAATTCTCTAGTTGTTTGCTTGTATTTATTTCATACTGCTTTAGCCAGTATGAATTAGGAATCTAGTTTTTTGCTACCACTTAATTATTTGCACCTTTTCCCCCAAGAGGAATATGTCAATCAAAAGAGCTGAGTATCCAGCGAATTACACCAGTGATGCCGTGAATGATGCCACCTTGTATGTGTGACATTTTTTACTCGTAGAGCTGCACAGTGGAGGATAGAAGTGTCTTGATGATGTGTATTACTACTATATGTGGCCTTAAATCATCACAATTTTATAGATTATTAATTCATCTACATTTGTTGTATTATGGCCAGGTGTGTTGTGCGTTTGTGTGAACAGGAAGTAATAGATTGGATGTATGTGAGCGACTAAGTCAGATAAAAAAGATTGAACAAGTCAAACTGATTATAATGTGATAACTTGTACAGTAGGAATATGAATAAACTAACATCAAACAGTGTATCCGCTTTCAGTCGTGTGTGTGCCAGCCAACAAATTGGTAGCATGTCTGTAACATTTATGTATATTCTTCTATTCATTTTGTGTGTCTGCATAATGTTATATTGTATATACCCATAGTTGTTTTATTCTGATATTTACCTGGATAAATTTCCTTAGACATTTCAGATGCTATGTGTCCACCTGTCCATTAACAGGCATGATCTTGGTCACCTGTGCATCCCGTATAGAATTCCCCTATATTGCATTTTTTAAAGATTTTCATTTGTTTGTTGACTACATGTTGAGGCCAGCAATGACTAACTATGAACACGCATGGGGTCAGTTCAATTGCGGAATTGGAACTGATGGGCAATTCCAATTCTGGAATTGCTTATTTAAAAAAATTGGAATTGATAAATTTTGAATTGGAATTGAAGTTAGCTACAACAAATTAAATCCGCATATTAATTTGCCATTTAATTATTTTATTCAGAAATATTTCTTCCATGACAATCCTACTTGGAATATAAACTATTCGGAGTAGTTATTCCAAGTAGGTATTTGGAGTATCTACTCGTGGTAAAAAGTATTAGGCAAAAAAAGTAGTTAAAAATTGGAATTGATAATTTGATTTGGAATTGACCAAATGGAATTGATAGGAATGTACTAAATGGAATTGATACTGTTCTCTGCGGATCACTTCTTATGCCACACAATTTCTTCTGGAGAGTTGTAGTTTACCAGGTAGTCTCTCTCAACTGTTGCACTTCCAGTAGTTGAGAATGGGAACCTTAAGGTAAGGAGTTTGGCACTGCACATGTCTGGTGAGTCATCATGGGGGCTAGCGCTAATCATGTCACTATTGTCTAGAAATAGTCATAATAGCTGTTGATGCATAATATTAGAGTGTGCTGTGGGGTCCAATACTTCTGATGTTAGCACTCCAAATTTCTGATAGGGTTACCTCGCCCTTTTCCATACAAGTCTAGCCTCTATTCATTGATCAGTCCATCTTGGCTAACAGAAGCCTGCCGATATTGCTCTCTGTGTTACTAAGACATACAAGCCCCCTCCCTGCATCAAGGAATAGATTTTAAAACAATGTATATTAGCCATAGCATGGCACAGCATAAATTACAAGTAGAACCGTCATTTTGTATATTTGTGAGGGAAATAAACACCTTTCCTTACTTAAAAAAGATCAAATACAGATTAAGATTGTAGTTAACGTGACAATATTTATCACCATTTGTTGCCTTTAGTCTGAAAAACATAATTGCTCAAAGTATTCCCAATCATTTAACTTCATAGGTTATTCCTCCAGGTTGAAGATATCAACGTCAAATAAATTTGAATTTTTTTTGTCAACATTTAGATTTATAGTCTTTCTATGAAGAAAACAATCTAGAGACATGGGTATAGACATAAAAAACATCCAAGATTCAGCATTGTTGACTCTTGGGTCCAATGTCATACAAAAAGTTTTAAAAGTCACCAATTCAAATGATAATTTCTCATCTCGCAACATCGTGTGCAGCTGCATCTCGTTGAATTAAAAATGGAACATTCAACATACTGCAGCTATGCTGAATTATTGACTAATTTTTATTTATAGGTTACTGCCTGAAAGCAGCTGCACCGATCCAATTAAAGTAGATAGCACAAGTGATCAGTAGGATCTTGTAACATATACCATTTATTGATTCACTCATTATGAGAAGTAGCACCAAGTTATTGTGTACAAATATGATATTAGCTAGTTGCTAGCTGTTATGAAAACTCGAATAACATATAAACTTAAAAAATTAATCTACCATTCACTTATCTTAAACACAAACAGTAACTGGCTAAACTGACATTAATACCAGCCATCTTGTGTTTAATAGTCAGTGCTTATCAGTATACAAAATACAATAAGTGTATATAACATTAACAATAATACTGAATAATGTCGCAATGAAAATCTTCAAAGTAAATCTCAGCCTTCACTTCAAACATTTGCCAGAGAAGTCATGTTAACCAAACATTTGTTTTGAGCGATACATAAAGTGAACACACACATGATCAAAATACTGACGACAGCCTGAATATTATAATTAACTAGTGACCGATCACAACATTTATGGTCAGCAAATGTATGGAGATAAGCATTTGTACTACTAGTAACACAGAAAAATGGACATTTTAACTGGTTCCTAAATTCGAGTAAATGTTCTCAGATGAATAGATTTAAAATTACTGCTGTAAAAACAACGATCAAAATTAAAAGCCACTTGATTAAAAACCTTAATAATCACCAGATCATTATGGTAGCAAGATGATCTACCTCCTTGACTACACATTTTTCATCAGTCATTCATGCTGCTTAATTACTCCAAACTTCACATGATGATGAAAACCACAGATGTTAACACAGCCAAAAATAATACTAATACATAACCTTAGAACTTACACAAGAAGACATTACAGATGGAAACCAAAGATCTGTCGACTTATCACAGTGCATGTGATTACCATGCATTATTGAATGACTGAGATCTTTAGTGAAATTATCTATCTGTTGTGATGGGGAAATTGTAATAAATTATTGTTTGAAAAAGTACTTCATGTTATTGCTTCATAATTGCCAGTCATCATTTTCATTTTCAAACCAGAAAAGTTATTGTCTTCACCATTCTCATCCTCATTAAGGTTACTGCTGTCTCGCCATATTCTGGCACATGCTAATTTTACAATGACATGGATCTTGTTGATAATGGTATGTCTGTGATGAGCTTTGTTTTCCTCGTTTCGGAAGCTGAAGTCTGCATACTCAATGGACTGGTGTCTGCGTCTGTCCAGGATGTAGGCATACAGGATAACAGCTGGGGCTAGGATTGATATCATAACGGCAAACACTGGCACTACAGCTCCATATCCAGGAGGCAACTCTGTAAGAGTAGTCAAATGGTGAATCAGCTATAGCAAGGCGACACTGTCATGACATACATTGGATCTTGTTTTTAATCCCCACACACGATCCATATCAAACATTCCACCATCTTTCAGATGCAGAAAACGTACTGGCAGTTTAATAGGTAAACAGTTACCTGACCTAGTTTATCTTCTATCATAGAAGATAAAACTAGCTCAAATGGTGTCAGAGTTAGCTAAAAAAGCTTATATTTCTGCAAGGATAGATTTATATAATTTGGATTTTTGTAAAATGAGGGGCTGTAACTTTTAAATGCATAGTATTGTATAGGTTGTTGACAAATTTGAGGCCTTACTTCAGAAGGAAATGCCTGACTAGAAAAAAACACTGAATAATAATATTGTTATATTTTGTTTAAACATTAATAAATGTGTGAAAGTAAAGATTTACTTTCCTCAGCCAAGGATCATTATTTAAACACATCACCAGTAATTACATTACCCACACATATACACTTCATAATTTCTCTAATCAACCTTGTTTGGCTTAAAAGACTTTAGAAGGAAAATAAACTGTGACTGAGTTGTCCATAAACATGGACTCTATGTACACTTTAATCAGCAATCTTGTCCTGTTATAACAGCTGTATAACTAACATTTAAAAGAAACTTTAAAATGTAAAAATTGTAGCAAGTAGCATCAGAAAAGGATGTTGACATGGCTTTAAAATGGGATCATTCACTGCAGTATATCAATTAAGTGGATTATGAGAGATAATGATGAGGTATCCCTTCAAACTTTAAAACTGGATTGGCACAAACCATAACAAATCGTCCCAATCTCCAGCAAAATCTCAATAATCTCCATATCCATGAAAATTGATATACACATACAATAAAATAATAATTGTCCCAACAATTGAAAAAAATCAGAATCTAACTTGACAAATCAATCCCAGTTAAGAATCTTATGACTTAATCCACTGAGGGTTTACTGTATATAAATCACTAACAAGCAACATATATTTATACATGTACTGTATCACGCAGCAGATTACCTTTTACCACATCAATATTTATAACATGATTGGTCCTGCTGACATCATTCTCTATCGTTGCATTCATGCTGTATATGCCAACTATGTCCAGGTATGGCTGTGTCACGTGGAAGTAACAACTTGATGATATGTCCTTCACTTCCTGAATTACAGACTGATCTGGAGCACTTAACATCAAAGTCATATGAAAAGGTCCACTGAAAGAAAGCGAGGTAAAGTGATCAACTAAAATTGTTGCAACAGGCTATCATCAAAATATAAACAAGGTTCAAAACTCGATAAATAAACTTTCACAAAAGATGCAAACTTTTGCATTTGTAATCTCTCTTGTACGCACACTCTTTCTCTGAACGTGTGTGTGTGTTAATATACTCCTTGAACGTCACTAATATAATTTAAAAGTAACATTTCAGCAGGAATTAATATCAGCAAGCCCAAATGGACAACAACTTATTAATAACATATCAAAAATATGACCTACCTCCCTAAACAAATAACATTCACTGATAGGTTCATTCCAACTGTGTATCTAGTGCTACCAAGTAGTGATATTTTAGAGACAGCATCTGGATAAAATGATAATAATAATAAACTTTAATAATAATATTTATACAAGTATTATTTATTGATTAAAAATTTACCTGAAGAGTTCAGTATTTGAAGAATTCAGTACAGACACGAGAAATGTTAAGAACCTAAATAATTAACAAAGCTTTTAAAAGATAAAATAAAATTTGAAAAGCTTTGACCTGAAATAACACTAACTGTGTGATCTGGCATATTACTTTCACACTAACTAGTGAGCATCTATAACTTTTGTATATAGTAAAATATTAACATATACAGTTAATGGCATTTATAAATACCATTCGACTACTTCATAATGTATATAGGACTGTTTTTATATGAAAAATCAATAATAATCCTTGCACTCAAAAGCTCTCTCTTTCATAATATATATATATATATGAATATTACCCTTCATCAATATGTGACCATTAAAGGAAGTGTTTCTCTCTACAAGCTGTACTTTTCCCATTTGATCAAAAACATGGATGTGTACGATTATAGCAACGTATAGTTTATAGCTCCCTCTGCGAGACAACAGCACAGAATGTGAGAGACCATAGAGCTCAATGGAAACATTGGTCTGAGGTCCAATGATACACCATACTGATGTAAATGTCGGATCTGAGAAATGGTCAGTAATTACAGCCATAAGAGTGATGTTTGACTTCGTTGAGAAAACATCTCCGGCTTGATGTGAGATAGCTGTGGTATTTTGGCTGACTAGTAGGTGTCCATTAATGGTATCTGGAAGAACCAATGAGAAAATATGGACCATTAATGATATCATAACAGTGATTCAATCCTAGCAATTATATCAGAATTAAATAAAGTCAAATGGATTTTTAATGTAATACTAGGTCTTCTGAAATATCAGAAGATATATTTTCCAACCAAAGGCAACCAACAAAAGTAGCTGGACCTCAACATATCTCAGAGAAATACTCTAGGGCACCCCCTAAGTATGAATAACTGAATTGCAAATTTGGGAATTCACAGATTTTGCTCTACAAAATGTTAAAGTGTTAATAAATTATTTAGGTGTGTGTCAATGAATGAAAATCAACATTTTGCAGTACACAACATCACTGAATTTCAAGGTAAAATTCTCTGATTTCTACACATCTCTTCCATAATTTTTCCAGACATGGAATTGTACATTCTCCATAATTGTATCTATCTGTGGATATAAAATATATTCAGAATTAGTTTTTACAGCTGAAATGATACATAACTGACGTAGAACACTTAATTTTCAATAAAACATGCAATTAAGGCAGTACCAGTAAGAATGAAATAAGTTGAGTTGACAGCAATCTGGTCAAATCTGCCATTGACATCCCTCTTATAAACTATAACCATCATCAGAAATTTGCCACCTCGAGGCACATCAAATTTGGAGTAAACTCGACTAAGTACAGCAGTGTCATTTGATGTGATGTTCTCATTGCAGAATGATGGTTGTTTTGAATGAAGGCATGCATTAGTCAGCCATGTGTAAAGATACATGGACTGGTCACTTGCATTGTGATAGTCACTGTGTAGCGTAGCTGTGATATTATTAACAGATTCTGTGTTCAGCTTGGCTTGAAAGCTTATCAACGAGTCGATCACTACTGGCCCACTGTTGTTTACCATAACATGGTAGCTTTCTGAAATAAGACCAACACTAATAACAGATAAATAAGAATCATGATTGGAGCATAAAAAATGACATTTACAAGTACATTTGTTTCAAATTCAATTTTATTTTCTTGAGTTCCACAGTTGTAATTATATTTACTGGTACATATGTAGGTGAATTGTGATAGTTCCAAACAATTTTTCAATTTTTTCTGTCTGGACTTTTGTAATCATAATTACATTACTTAAGACTTCTCTTGTCTTCTCACCAATTAGCAATGGTAAAGTAGTTACTTCGAATATAGTTTAAATTTTAAAATAGGAAATATAGATAACTTATGTGTAATTACCTTGTATTGCCATACACAACATATGGTCATTTAAGTGATGTGTCAATAGGACAATCAAGCAGAAGAGTAATCCCATCTCCATCACAGTATTGTTATATGTCACCTATCACCTGTCATATGTTTAATTTAACTGAAAGTTCAAGGTAAATTTATATTTAATAAATTGAACTGATACAATACTGAAAATAATAATGCAGCACGATATAATACCTTAAAATACAAAATATTTCAATATACAATGTAAGTTTATTCCTAGGGATGCCGGAGGGAAGACTTTTATGGATAAACAACCTCCACACAACTACACCCAAATTACGGTAACCTTTCCCAAAATACAGGATTTGAAAAATTATATTGCTGATATTTGAATTACCATAACCTCAGACTTTGGTCATTTCAGACTGGTAACCTCGGCCCGCTATGAATGAATGCTCAGTTATATGGGTCGCTCACTGTGTTATTATGCACAGAGCGTCACATATGGTATTGTTTAGATGTTATTTTGGTATGGTAATACAGTTGTTTTTATATATGCTTAGATCTATATCTGGAGAGCCCTATAGTAATTTCGGTCTGGTAACCTGGGCTCCTATATATTTATATTTGGACTTGTGTGTTCTATTACTGGTAACCATAGTCAATTACAACGCCAATTTTTTTTTAATTTATTGGCAACACTAGCAATGCAGTTCATATATGGATTGTAAATACTACAATATACACTACAATAGTATATTATTATTGCACAGGTCCATATAGTCATGAACATGCACATAGAAGTTACAGTGCACTGCATGTGCCATTTTCATATTCTCCCCAATATTTGTATATTTTCTTCTGATAAAATAGCATGTGAGCACACCTGGTAATCCACATTTTCCTCGTGTACTCCATGAGGAATTTTAGGCTCTCGGTACTGGCCTCTCTTTGCAACTAGGCAAACAATGCCAAGATGTGGTTTTCCGGTAAGAAGCACAGAGCCATGAGTTTTCTGACGTACTTAAATGTCCCATCATCAGTTTGATATGTCTGTCGTAGGCCTAACTGCTGCACATGGCCTGAGTAAAGTGGAATGCACAACCGTGTACTTGGATGTTGGGCATTCATTTTATATTGTATCTAGACACCCAACAAATGGTTGCTCCAATGGTAGAAAATGTGAATTTCTCCAGCCCAGAATCTGTAGGACCTCCCTAAATAAGCATGACTGCTTTAATAAAAATTGAAAATATACGCATATTAAAGGAACAAAACGACAGAGACCAAACAATGAAAATGCTACCGCCAGAATGCCAAAAGGCACAGTTAACTTGACCTATACTGAAGCACATCGTCCCAAACCCATAGGCAAAATTAACCAGTACATGCAACAGCCACAAATCCCAACTGGACATGCTTTTTTAGAGATTCTTCAATAGATCCAGACCTGGCTCAAAACAATAGAAACTGCTCAACAGGGGCAAGCCAGCTAACTTCAGGCCATTATGATACCCAGAACTGCATAAGCCGAGATAACCCCACAGGTAGTGCAATACCAAAATGTGATATGGCCAGGACAAGGTTACCAAGCCTAATATATGCTAACATTCAGGATCTTTATCCAAAAAGTAATCAAAGCAAAGTGCCCTTTCTCTAAGATATGACTATAGGTGAGTACAGAAATATCAGATTTATATCCCTCACTGAAACACACCTGAAACCAGATATTCAAAATAGTGAAATCCACTTCGATGGATTCACCCCATACAGATCAGACCGTACAGAGCAAGACAGTGGTGGGTCAATGATTTATATACACGATAGTCAACCTGCATCTGAAATCATGAATAGCCCAAAACCAGCACTCACAGAAATGCTGGATCCTGTAAAAAAACACCACAAAGGATATCAAGCATTTAAAGCCAAACGTACTGATCATGGGTGACTTCAACTTCCCCAGACTACAGTGGCCCAATGGTAAACTAATATCTGGTGGTACAAAAACTGAACAGGAACAGGTTATATCATTCCTCCAACTCATGGATGCAATCTTTTTAAACCAATACATCCTAGAGCCAACCTGAGGTAATAACATCTTGGATCTAGCCTTCAGCAATAATGAACAACTGATCCACCACTATCTCTAAACACCAACTGTGCTCCCTGACCACAACATTCTAGATACAACTCTAAATTAAAGCCCAAAGTGGATTACCACTAACCATTTTGAGGAAAATAAGGCTCCATTGTCAAATTTCAACTACAGCAATGGTGATTGGGACAAACTGAACCAAACGCTAAGTAAAATAAATTGGAATATTGCTCTGGGAGAAGAATGTACAAATAAAGTACACAACTTCTTAACCAAAGCAGAATAGGTCTGCAGAAATACTCTCCCCATTAAAAATTTATTTCAAGGGAAAGAAGAATACTCATGAGAAAAAGAACTCGAACAATGCACAGATTGAAACTCTCAAACCACCTAAGTAAATACCAAAAAAATCCTGAATACACTCCATGATATGGAAATCAAGATACAGGACATTCTAACCATATCTCGCAAACAAGAAGAAAAAGCAATAGCTGCAATAAAAGATATCCCTAAATTCTTCTACAAATATGCAGCTAAATATAGCAAAACCAAATCAAATATAGGCCCCTTAATCGATGAACAAGGGCAAAGTGTACACAAAGCTAATGAAATTGCAGAAAAGCTTAGGCTACAATATGAGTGTTTTCAGTCAACCAGATCTGGAGAAAAAGATCCAAAATACTCCAAAAGTTCTCCAGAATCTGAATGAATATAAGCCACAACTAACTGATTTAAAATTTTCCCTGTAGCCATGTCTCATCCACTGCAGATGATATAAGAGTCCATAAAAAAATGAGGATGACGTCAAGAAACTACAAAACGACCTCAAAACAATATACAAGTGACAACAAATAAACAACATGCAATTTAATGAAAACAAGTTTGAGCTACTCCGATATGGTAAAAATCAGGACATAAAAGATTGCATCTCATACTTTGGACTAAACAGCAGAGAATTGAACAAACTAAATGTGTCAAAGATCTTGGTATCAAAATGAGTGACATCTCAGTTTCACTGACCATATAGAGACAGTATGTAACAAAGTTCAGCAAAAATGCGGGTGGATCATAAGAACTTTCCATGACAGAGATATGCACACTATGAAAACACTATGGTGCAGCATAGTCCAGCCACACATAGATTACTGCTCCCAGCTATGGACACCACACAAAGTTGGAGATATGCAGAAAATTGAGTCCATCTTCAGATCATTCTCCTGTAAGATATATCCAATATCTGAGCTAAATTATTGGGATCGACTATCAGCCATCAAGATGTACTCTCAGAATGGAAAAATACAGAATGATATACACCTGGAAAATTCTAGAAGGAATTGCCCCCAAATGTTGGAATAAAACCATACACATCAACAATGCAGGATCGCCTGTGCCAAGTCCCCCAATTAAAAACTGTACATCAATCAGAGAAGGGAGCATTCAAATTAGGGGTCCACAGCTTTTTAACAACCTTCCAGTAAATATCCGTAGCCAGACAGGATGCTCTGTGGCCAGTTTCAAGCACAAACTTGATAAATACCTGCAAAACATCCCAGACAAAAATACCAGGATACACAATCAAATCAGACACAAATTTCATAACATCTATGAGGAGTTCCAGAGAAAGCTGAGCAATACAACTAAGGCGGAGTCACTGACTTGGCTGGAGAGATTATACTCTTGAACTAACTATGGCCTTACAGATAGTGTTCAGCAGCTTTTATTGATCAATGATCCTTACAATGGCTATGTCCTTAAACTGTTATTGATACGGTTTTAATATTGGTTGCATATTGTTATGTATTACTGAATTATTGAATGATACACTGTGATTACCAATATTATCCTTATATGATGTATTATTGTTTTTTTACATTTATGTTGTAAAAAACTGTTAATAACCATAAAATACAGTAAAAATCTTATTCATTATACCATTTAGATCAGATTTGTTATCTACGAGGAGACATGGCAATTACACTTTTACATGCTCATTATGTATATTGGACAATCCATCTTGAATTAGTGTAACATTAACACATCCATTTAGATCAACTTTCATCTGTTCACTCAGTTGTTCTATTACTGTGTCAATTAATTGACCGGTGAAAATTTTTACTTTTCTTTTGAAGGCTAAATGAAATGAAATTATAGTGCTATGTATAAAAGACAAATGTTTAGTTTCATGTGTAGACTTTAGTCCTCTAGTAACAATATTATAATGTGCATTGTTCACTCTGAAGTATACAACAGCTCTAAGCTGAACCATCTTTGGCACAAGGAATTGTTTAGTCAGAGAAATTTGTTAATATTTTTTCAACATTATATGCCTCTTATTTTGCATGTTTTATGCTCCCAGCTGTCATTATATTTTTTTAATATGAACTCATGTTTGTGTCTAAAATACTGATGTCTGAAATTTAAAAAAAATACATATGAATATTTTGTATATTGGAAAAAGGCAATTAAGGCATGTTATGAATCTCAAAATGATCTGTTGTGATATATATATATATATATATATATATATATATATATATGTATGATAGTTCTACAAGCTTCTCTGATCACCAATGGAAAAACAATAAAAACGAGTACAAAGCTACAGGCTAATACTAACAGCTACCCATCAAATAACCAAAGGCACGATCTGTTTATTATCTTGTGACATGTCAAAGAACAAACACACAAATGACTTCACTTGCAGCTTCCCAACTGACCAGTGTAATGAGTGTTCTGGAATTTTTCTAAATACTGTAGATCTGTTTCATTTGGCGATTATGAAATAATGGCGAAAATGATGAGTGACATAAAATGTGCTGTTGCCAAAATATTATGTTGTACAGAACTTCATATTTTGCTCTGAAAGCACTACACAGGGGTACTTCCGTGGTCTAGCAGTAGCGTGTTAGACCACAGATCACTACCACCTGTGTTTGAATCTCAGTGTGGGCAAATCTGATGGTTGTTTCATCTTTGACTTTGTTTCATTACCTTTGGAGGTCATCAGCCCATTTAGCCTACCATGTGCACAAAAGTGGCTGTAAAATGTCAATCATCATCATCTGAAAGCAGTACTTTGATAACACACTGAACATGTGTAATATTATAATTTATTCAAAAATCGGTTCACATTGCAATTTATGATAAAACAATTACTCGTTTAAAAATCATTCATCCTTGACATTGTCCCCATCAGAATCACTCATAATAGCGATCAATAGTCCTGTTTTTTCAGCCATGTTTAAGAACATTAGTTTGTCAAGTAGCAAAATCAAATGCATGAAACAACCAGCCTGCATGTAGAGATTTGAGTCTAGCGAGCTTGAGGCTAAGTTGAGTGTCTGCAATTTTGCGATTGGATGTCAAGGAGCCACTGACTTGATCACTATACCAGGCATTGATTTTGCGTGCGTGCTTTGTTTTGATTTATATTTGTTTGCTGAGAATTGAAAAATAATATGAATACATTACATTTTACACCTCCTTATAAGATATATACAGTTTGATGTAACCTTCTCTTCATGTCGATTGCAATTTGTCTTTAGCTTGAAATCCGTTACCTTTGTTGTCATTCAATCATGGCAATGGTTTGTCAATTACTAATTCAAAATCTGCTTAGAATGAAATTACTCAACTGCTTCAGATTTGGTTATGGCTGGTGAATAACGGTGTGCTTTGAAATATGGTTTTCCATGAATGGCCTAGAAAAGAGGCAAAAATCCACTTTCCTGACAAACCAAAATTCCCTATTTTTTGCTGTCACCAATATGTGATTAGCAGTATGCAGATTAGCCTTTAAAACGAAGACAGCATTTTTTTCTATTTCAATTACATATACTTTTACGTTTATTGGTGCATTGCAAAAAGCCCTGCTTAATTAATTCAGTGATCAACTGATAATGTTTAATTTTCATGGAGGTCTGAAATATGTAACTTTTGCGCTCACTCGTCTAGTGTCAGCACAGCCGGTCTAATGTTAAAATATTTTATTAGACCTGCAGGTCCAGTAAGGCTACAAGTTAGTTTCACACACTGCTATACTATATGTCTAGGGCCCGAGGTTACCCAGAAAATTGGTTGGCTACATGATTTTGGTGAAAAAGTGGCCTACAAAAAGTAGAATGCACCAAATACTTCATTTTTCCAAACTTTTTCAGGGAAGAGCCCCTACCAGCCTTCCTATGGAGGAGGGTCACTCCTCAGTGTGACTACCACTACCCCATGGTCGGCCCTTCATCACCCCTCCCTCGCATCGAAACTTCCCTCCAGCAACGGCGCGGAAATGACGTGTCTGTGTTTTTACAGGCTACCACAGGTGAGCTGCTGCCTACTTTTTGTAAGGTGTCATCAACTCTATACCCTACAGAAGTCCGACGTTACCACTGTCACCAACCCTGATAAAATTATGATAAAACATTCCACAATTTTTTATTCATATGAATAAATATGCCACTTCAATATATATATATATATTCTACAGAGAAATGCCTATTTTGGATTAGACTACTAGATTCTATCTTTAAATCATCCGCTGATTAAAAACATTCTTGACAAAAGAAAATCTTGTGTGTGTGTGGGGGGGCTGATTTAGAAAACAATAGCATTAATATGTGAAATTTGGAAGTGTTATTGGAGCAAAAAAACGCGTAACCAGCCGATAATATTAAACTTTTAAATGAGAAGGCAACCCCTCCGGCCTCTCCGTGGCAAGTCATGTGATTATCAGATTATGATCTATGATTTGAAATACACTTATTAGTTAATAAATAAAAAAGTAGATCTATATCTCAACTTATTAAAATTCACCTTATGTATTTATCCTGTTTTCCAAATAGTAGAGTATCCTGTAGATCTACAGCCTGAAATATTCATTTTACATTTCATTAGATCAGCCGCAAATAGACCGATCCAGGCGAAATGCGTTGCATCGGTTACCAACTGCGGTCTCGGGTTAGAAACAGCTATGGTGCCCACTGTTAACAAGGGATGGCAACTTTTCACTAGCGATAAATACTGGAAATCTTTCAGCAAATAATTTCATATTACACGGAGACTGAGACTAGTATTTCAGCTGAACGATTGTATCTTTCCAAAAGATTTAACATAATACTTATCAAGATATAACCCAATGATTGAGCGCACCGATTTTTCCAGATGAACGACACAGCTACTGAGCTAAGCCTTAGAGTTAGACTTAGTTAAACTTATTCATGTTGACTCGTTGGGGATTTTTAGCATGGGTTTGAATGAATTAAATAAATGATTTTAAAATTAAACTTTTAGCTGAATGTAAATTGATTTTAATGAAGAGTTTTAAAATATTTAATGTAAAGTTTTGGAAATATCAATTTTACTTGTACCTGGAACCAGTTATATATGTATCACCTAAAAAATGTTATACGTTACGTCATTAGAGTATTAACACAATAACAACCTTGAGTCTTGACATTTACATAAACATTGCACGAATGGCTGATTCAGAAAATAAAATAGCTAGATCTAGTTCACTTTCAACATAAGGTATTATGTATAAATACCAATGTTACAGTAAATCACCCATTGAATTATATTCTATGTGATCATTGATTTTATTCATTCACATCGTCATATCGGATGGCAACGGTTCTACAAAAAATAAGTTTGAACTAGACAGGCCGGACCATGACAGCCATGCAATTCGCGCTGAACGTTACTTAGTTTAGTAGCATATAATGATATATCTATTGGATGAAGTCTGTCATTCCTATTAAATGCAAAATTATGATCTGGAGATCCCATACCCTTAATGGACTATAAATATAATTCAAATTTAGCTGATAAATAGCCTAAATACAGCTTCTCAGTATGATATTTATCGGCCACTAGGTTTTGTTGTTCGGGGAGAATCCCCAGGCTGTCGCTTAATCAGCACAGCCTCTATCGGCCACTATACAAGCAAAGACTATTTATATTTAAGCTCTCTGATACAAATGACCATTGACCTAAAAGATGTCAATGCGAGTGACGTAGTGTGAAATTCAGCCGCATGGTGGCAGCAGGGGTATTTGACCTAAATATTAAATTAAGCTGGGGAAAAAGACTGTTTATAACATATATTTAAGCTCTCTGGAAAATCATTGACTTGAAATGGGGAAAATACTCTTCCGACTGAAATGTGGTGGGCATATCAATTTTATTGTAATTTAATAAAACGAATTATATTTTAACTATATACTACATTATTTTAGATGGCGTATGGCGTATCATTAATGATATGGCCTGATTAGCTGATACTAGAATCTAGTGATAGTATAATACTATTACTAGATTCTAGTATCAGCTAATCAGGCGTATGATTTTTTATCATTACAGAAAACTAAATTATTATGTGATATAGACACTAAAATAAAATTTTAAAGTAACCGATTTCTTATGTACGCGATTAGCGGACATAGATCTATCATGTGTGATCGAGTAAATACTTAAAATTTGTCAAATATTCATCATTTTTGTATATACTTGATCAATAACTTGTGATTCCTGTTGCGTAAAACTAAAAGGTAAGAAAATGTTTTTTACAACAAATTTTGTTTTCAAAGTGAACAACAAGTGAAGCCACAAATCCTTAAATGATTAAGAAGATTGATTGTAAATATTGGGTCAACTAAATTTGTTTAAAGAATACACTGCCTTTTTTGGATGACCAATGTAAAAATGTATCTGCCTGTCTTGACACTTTCCTCTTTAAATAGAGTATATTTATGTGAACTCATGCAAATTATATTTATTGATATAATTATAATAATTATACACACATCACTCTATCAGACCATGCTAAAGTTATGTTCAAATGTTTTATAGAATTTCCAGATCACCCGAATCAAACTTTGATGAAATATTAAAAAAGTTACCCAAGGTTTGCCCCCATACACTCTTTAAATACGATAACTACACACACCACTCTATCAGACTATACTAAAGCTATGTTCAAATTTTCTGCTAATTTGTTTGCTACAGGGCAACAAACTTTGGCCAGTATTTAACTATTTGCTATATCAGACAAACCTAAGTTTGAGGACATATTAAAAACGTTACCAGAGGTGTGCCCCTATACACTCTTCAAATATGATAGGTGGACACTTCCCTCCATGCTAACTTTATAAGTTGAAATCTTCTGCTAACCTTTTTGTGATGAGGCAATACATATGTGCAATTATTTTTAAACATCTGAAACAAACATTTATGCCACAAATTAAGTTATTTTTTGGGTGTGCCAACCATACACCCTTCATGATTGAAAGCTATATATGTCCTACTGTTATTCATTACTAGATTTATTTTTGAATGTTTGCAATGTGTTTGTAAAATGATCTGTTTTTGGAATGACACTAACCCGATTTCAAGCCTACATGTATATTTTTATTATTTCAGGCCCGTGCAGTATATGGAAGTTTCAGTTTTGGTGACATCTTGGTGTGGTTGCAATCTAAATCCTGTATGGATGCACATAAAGAATTCTGAAAACTGTTTATTAATTAATAAAATCATAGTAGTTAAAAGAAATATTTTGTTGGTTGATACCATTCACATATGATAACAACACATGGCACTATATCACTTCATGTTAGAATTATGTTCTCATATAATAACAACACATGGTTTTATATCACTCAATGCTAGAATTATGATACAATATTCGCTAATTCATTGTTATGGGGTGATAAATTTGAATATTATGTACAAATTTCTAAACATGTTTTGTTGACATAACACACTACACATTTAACAACATCGTCCAACCTATATCAGTCTATGCTATGATTATTTTGTTTTGCTACAAGTATTGGTAATTATTTAGAAAATTTCAATAAAAACACCCTCATCACAAATTTCTTTTGAATCAGGAAATAAGTTCCCCCATATGTTGTTAATATTTCATAACTGTAAAGAAAACATAAAAGAAAATAAGCATATTTGAGAAAGAAATCATTGAGATAATAAGTCACCAATTTATTTGTATAGTTAAAAAATAGTATATGACAGCTAAATTGAATAATAAATATATTAATAATACTAGTTTCATATGAATATTGTCTCAAAACACTCCCAGAAATGGATGTGGAACACTGGGCATATATGTCGAGCACCATATAATAATAATGTATATTTAATAAAGCACCCTTACTAGCAGGAGCCATTCAAAGGCACTGTACAAATAATATGTAATATAATAATACCCCAAACAATATGTCTGTAAAAACCCTTTAAGTGATTTAAAAGATATTAGTTATTTATCTGTGAAAGCGACCTTGAACAGGTGTGTTTTTAGAACAGATTTAAAATTTTCAAAAGACAACGCATTTCTAATAGCCACTGGCAACCTATTCCACAAAGTAGGGGCTGCAACACTAAATGCACAATCGCCATATGACTGGCACCTACAATAGTATCTGATTAGATGACCTGAGTTTTTGGGATGACTTTCTAATGGACACCAGACCACACAGGTATTCTGGCGCCATATCATTAATAGATTTATAACTTATTAATACAATCTTGAAATGGATACGCTGTCTAACAGGTAGTCAATGTAATTTTTGAAGAATTGGGGTGCTGTGATCATATTTTTGAGTATTTATCACTATGCAAGCTGCACTATTCTGAATTCGCTGAAGGCGATTAATGTTATAATCAGATATGCCATATAACAGGGAGTTCAAATAGTTTATAATAGATATAACAAAGGTAAGGACTAGAGTTACTTGTGCTTCTTGTGTGAAAAAATGTTTTTAAACTGGATGTTCTTAAGATGGTAGTTGGTAGCCCAACATACTGATGTGACATGTTTATATATGTTAATACATTGGCCAAAAATAACCCCTAGATTTTTACTGACCCATTAGGGGTAATCGAAGATGCACCCATATGTAATGCTGGTGTCTTTAGGGATTTAACACAATGTGGTGATGGCAAATATATAATAATTGTTTTATTATCATTTAGTTTTTAAATATTTTGAGTTATCCATAGCCGAATATCAGCAATACAATATTCTAAATTCTTCAAGGAAGAGGAGAAATTTAACTCATTGTCAGGATCCAGTGATATATACAGCAGTGTGTCATCAGCATACAAGTAATATTTAACCCCATATCGCCACGCAATGATCCCAAGAGGACGGGTATACATTGTGAAAACCAGAGGACCAAGAACTGAACCCTGTAGTACACCAGATAACAAAAACTGAATGTCAGATAAAATACCATGAATGGATACTCTCTGGGAGCATTGTTCCAGATAGGATCAAAACCATTCAAGTACTTTACCCGACATGTTTTTTAACCTAGAGAAAAGTACATTATGGTCAACTGTATCAAATGCAGCGGACAGGTCCAGAAGAACAAGTATTATTGGCCTACCTTGATCAATTGAAATTATAATATAATTTTTCACCCAACCAAGTCTGTTTCAGTGCTGTGACCACTTTTATAGACTGTAGTGATTTACTAAAGTTATTATTGATTAAATATTTGTTTAGATGGAAAGCAACTGCCCTTTCTATAAGTATAACTTTAGATAAAAATGTATCCATCATGGATATGCAGGACTCTTCTACCAATGGCTTGCCTGTGATAAGGTGCTGGAATGGAACCCACTATGTATATTTAATATTTTTTTGACAGAAGTTATTAAAACAATGGGCCATATCTTTATCCGAGTTGATATTATTTGGAAGGACAGTTTGACTTTTATGTAATACTTTATTCACAATACTGAAAACAGTCCTTTGATTTCCCTTGGATGCTTTGATCTTTTTATTATAATATTCAGATTTAGCAGAGGCAAGGGTATTTTAACCAGAATTTTACTGACCTTGAACGTTTCATAATGAACACACAAACTGGTCCTGATCCACAGCCGCTCACAATACCTTCTGTGTCTCTTTGCAGCTTGTATGTTCTTATTGTACCATGGAAGCATTGGTCTTCTTGACATTATGGAAGAAATTCTTTGGGTAATGGGCCATCATATACAATTAGCATCAAATCACATAGATTTTCCGGCCAATGGAGTTCTTCAATGAAGTTTTAATGCTGTTCATGGGGGAGAATTATGTCTCACAATGACAGTGGATGGACTCAATGTCATCAAAAGGTTGACTAGCGCCACCATGACAGGCATGTCTGGGTCCCCAGAATGCAAAAGCAGTCACCAAACAAATAAACAGGAAAGGAACGAAAACCCACCATATAAACAAGACCATCTGCTTTTATTTACAGTAAACAAAGACAACTGGCCAATCTGGAGAGAGTATTTGAGCCACGTGGCAATCATAATGCAAAATGGACGTTTACCAGCCAAAATCACCAGCTCAGCAAAATCTCTCCCATCCTTCAGGCATGGTTCTTATATTCAGTAAATATTTATAAATATGACATCTGAAATGGTTACAGCAGTAGATTTTGGCATTATTTTAGATCAAGAAACTATCGGATGATAAATATTTGTCATTTATTATGACCCATTTTCTGCTGAAAATTGGTCCAAAATCTAGCCTACAATCGGGAAAAATTGTTAGCTGGGCTAGTGTTTTAGACTACTCACTAGCCCGAAGACAAAATCCACACATCCCAGGCATCCAATTTGTCCGGCCCTGATATCACTTAATATAGTATAAACTAATAATACTAGTGTAATAACAAACACAGCTAATATAATACAAGTAATATCCAAACTGACATGAAGCAGCAAATTACTAAAATTCTTGTAATGAATTAGACATTTCACGCAGGAGTGTAAGATAGTATTGATGTGGAAATATAATTATAGATATGATTATGTAAACAATTTTTAGACAACCATGATGAGCAATGATGTAAATTATGATTGAAACAGGTGTTTCAATTGTTAAAAAAACAGACACTCATATTGCATGAAATAGTAATAAAAACATGCATAGTGGTCATGTGGAGCGAACTGTTACATACTGACAATGACTGACTGTATTACAAATGAACAATAATGAATAAAGACACTGCAAACCCTACTACTAATCTAACACTGACACACTGAAATATATACAAACAGCATGATATTATGGAATAAACTAATATATTGCTGTGGATGATGAAATGCTTGAATATAACAAGCAGGAAACTTAAAACTGTGGATGATGATATTGATGAATGTAGTAAGAGAACATTTCTTACTGTGGCTGATGAAACTTTTAAATATATTATCACTGAAAACCTTTCCTCATACATTTGCTGGCATAAACATTATAGAGTAGTGTTTACACTGGTCTTTTGATATTCTTTCATTGGAGGCACTTCCCAGTTTGCAGAGTAAACCTTTCTTCTATGTTGTGCTCTAGTTGTTTTTTCTGAAACTGTAACGCTGTTGGTCAATAACATGAGTAACTTCTTCAGTATGGTGTTCACCATTATTACTGTCTATCCATGGCTACGTTCCACAACATTTTGTATACAGTTCATTCACAGAATAAGCTCTCTGTAAAGAAATAAAGATAATTTATGTCATTTAGCTATAAATAGAAACGTTGAAGCTATAATTAAGCCTGATTCTCAAGGTCATAGATGGACCTTTTAGCCTAACAACTCGTAATATTAAATGCATACCTTGGCACATGGTTTTCTGGTAATCCAAAGATTAAAAGGCTGTAGCAGTTGTTAACTTGGTCAACCTTATTTGAATGGCAAATTTCTCAGCCTGCAAATACAACAAAAGGTAAATATACTTAGAAAAAATGCATCTGTAATAGAAATGGTTAAATCAATGAATAACATGAAAGACACAGCTCAACCAGCCATACTGGTATACAAGCTGAATTTTAAACTGAATGATTATTATTAATTAGATATGACTGTAATTATAGATAATAAATAATTAATATTCTAATAGTCGTGCGAAAAGATTTCACAATACCCATAAACAATTTACTACTACATTGTTCACACCACAATTGATTTTCCATATAACTTTCAAATATTTTCTTTTTGACTTAGTGTTAGCCAATTTTAAAGCAACTTCAATTCGTACCCATACGCTAGCTCGTGTGCTATCAGCCATGTTGCAGTTTGGTGCTTGTTTGTCCTAAAAAATCAGTTCTGCCTTTCATTTATATGGAAGAGCCTAGGTGTGTCGCTTCCCTCTAGGATTTCTGGCTGGTCCACCACCACAACTAGGTAGCTGTATCAAGAAATTATTACATAGTAATTGAGATATTTGACTAACAAACTTTCTTCAGTGCGAGACAAACCCCTGACCAACACATACTACTACACGAAGGGCAGAACAAAACACCATATATTTAAAAAAAAACATTAGATCAATACAATCCATTACCACAAAACAGGTATTGTATGAAAGCATCTCCTTGACCACCTAAAAGCTAAGAAAATTAAAATTTTCTATAAGGATCCTCTCTTCATGATCATTCAGGTAAGTTATTTATTCCTGTATTTCCCCCATTTAACTAATAATCAATGCTCCATTTGTGTGTGTTTGGATGTCAATTTCTGTAGGTTTATTTCAATATTAAAATATTAATCACATCACTCCACCCATAAAACTGAGGAATTAGGAGAACAGATTCCAAAAAAACATCAATAGCAACCATGTATGACCTGGAGATGAATGATGTAATCAACTGTCTTTAAAAAACTGATCACTTTTAACAAGAAAGTATTTTTATTAATGCTGAATATTAATTTGGAAAACCAGTTTTAATGACTGACCTTTGAAACATATATTTTTTCTGTTTATATTGTCCTTCTTCAAATACATGATGATCTTCTGGTTGTACAGATGCCAGATGAATCATTGAAAGCAATATTTTTGGTTGCTCCATTTTGCTGTGTATGGTATGCAATGTTCACTTTATTAATACTGCTTCTTTTCTTTCCATTTTTCAGTACCATCAACCTTTCTGTTCTCCCGGATTTCCTGTTGAAATGTTCACACTAGCGCTATATAAACATCATACATATATTACATCATATGTATTAACTTTTTCAATGTTACACATATTGAAATTGAAAGGGTCCATTCCATAGAAATTTATCTGCTGGTTAGGTGTATGGTACATAAAATTAAATGTGTTAACTGGAACAATGAGAAATAGTACTGAAGTTAAGTTATTGACTTCTAAATATAGTTAGAAACATACATGTTTTATTTCTTGTCAAAATGCACTACAATTAAAAGTAATATTTCACAGTGAATATGAAAAACTTTGTGTCACTAATGAAGTTAGACTTCTGCTACCAGCTATAGAGGGGAAATCTAGAATCTGCTTGTTTATATCTGAATGAACAGTATAATAATATTTACTACTTTTAAATATCTAGTAACAAATGTATTCAATTAATATTAATAGCTAATGTACAATGCTCTCTAAGAATGAAATATGATATAAAACTTTTAAATCTTGACTATTTGCTATTGTCCTTAAATACACTGATGAAATGGATGCTTGGGGTAAATCAGTGATTTAATTAGTATATTATGGTATTAATAATTTATAACAAGTAAATATTTTGCCAGGAGTTATTCCCATTGTTCACAAATAGAATTACCACATAACAGGACAAATACCTTTCTCCCTAGGATAAAGACACTCCTCATTACTACACCATGGTAAGTATGTATGAGGTTTATACTGAGAGATGTCTTATACTATACACAATATTCAGTACTAGTTGAAAAATATTTTATTAAAGTAGTTCAGCATAACAAATTAGCAGGATCAGATCAGAATTTAAATCTCTTCAAGGTACATAATATTCTTTAAATTAATATAAAAACAGATTGACTTTCATCGTTGTCATTAAAAATTGTTTATAACAATACTTAAAAAGGAACATCCACATACAAAAAACATTCTGAATAATGGTATTTGGATTGCATAAAGAACCAGCCAAAATAACATTAGCACTCTTTTTACAATGAAACTGTACTTATTTTTAAAACCTGTCCATCCAACCTCAGGTGACTTTTTCAATATGTCATCATCAAAGTTAGGTTTAGGTGATTTAGAAATTTTATAAATATTGGCCACCAAAGTTTGTTGTCCTTTAGCAAAAATGTTAGCAGAATATTAGAACATAACTTTAACATGGTGTGGTGTGATAGAGGGATATGTGTAGTTATCATGTTTGAAGAATGTATGGGGCACACCTCGACTAACCTTTTAAATATTTTGTAAAAATTTGGTTAAGGTGATCTGGAAATTCTATAAATACTAGCAACAGTTTGATACCCTGTAGCAAAAACGTTTGAATAAAATAATTCTAACATGGTGTGATAGAGGGATATGTGCAGTTATCATATTTGAAGAGTGTATGGGGGCACACCTCAGGTAACTTTTTTAATATTGCATCAAAGTTTAGTTCGGGTGATCTGGAAATACTATAAATACTGTCCAAAGTTTGTTACCCTTTAGCAAATAAGTTAGAAGAACATTTGAACATAACTTTAGCATGGTGTAATAGAGGGATGTGTGTAGTTATCAAATATGTAGAGAGATTAGGGACACACCTCAGGTAATTTTTTTATATTTTGTCATGTTTGGTTCTGGTGATCTGGAAATTCTACAAATACTGGCCAAAGTTTGGTTCGGGTGATCAGAAATTCTACAAATACTGGCCAAAGTTTGGTTTGGGTGATCAGAAATTCTATAAATACTGGCCAAAGTTTGTTGCAAAATTTTTTAGCATGGTATGATAGAGGCATATGTGTAGTTATCATATTTGAAGAGTGTATGGGAGCACACCTCGGGTAACTTTTTAAAATATGTTGTCAACTTAGCCTTAGGTTCGTGTGATATAGCAAATACTGAAATAGTTCAATACTGACCAAAGTTTGTTGCCCTATTATGGCCTATAGGAAAAAAGTTAATAGAAAATTTGAACATAACTTTCGCATGCTGTGATAGAGGGGTGTATGTAGTTAATATATTTGCAGAGTGTATGGAGGCACACCTGAAGTAACTTATTTTATCTTTCACCAAAGTTGAGGTCAGATAATACTAATAAAAGTAATAGGCATATACTATAGTGATATACGCCTACGGATATACATATACTATATAGCCATATTGTTTTGGACATTTGTCTGTAGAAAAAGATTAGCAGAAAAATTGAAAATAAATCTTGTACTTATTGAAAGATGGACATGTGTAGTCTAGTTATCAAATATCAATTATGGGACCAGACCTGAAGTAATTTTTTTATTTAACTTGCTGAATTAATTTGTTCATAAAAATATTGGGCGATAATAAAGTATTTTATCATTTAAGACCTGTTTAGTCAAGTAATTTCTTGCGTTTTACAACATATTTGAGTAAAATACAGTGTGTATGTTTACCTGACGTCAAATGGAATATTAATTGGTCATAATAAAAGATCCCATGAAACAGAAAACGATTATTCCATAAAATCATAACTTCCAATATGCGGCTGGAAATCGCGGCTAGGCCATATGCGGCTAGCTTCAACCATTGAACTAGGCGAGGAAAATTAAGCTAGTTGACTGTGACTTACATATGATATGTGATACAAAACTTATCATGTCAAAAAAGAGTGATATTAGCTTGGTGAATTTCTTCGTTTTTAATCCAGAATTTGGACCGAAGGAAGGCGAGGTATACGTTTAATGATTTATAAGAACTCTAGTCTAGACTAGACTCAGTAGACTGAGATAGAGATATAGTCATATTAGACTTATATATACGTCACTAATTATTATTAAACATATAAATCATAATATTGCATGCACCCTGACTGCCTGAGCCTGGCAACCACTGCCGTTATTATTACTAGCTAGTCTGATGCTAAATTGAATACTTAGTTTATACTGAATACTGGAGAGTTTTTAAAACGTTATAGTAAACTATCTGGTGCTAGATACTGAATCTTACAAGTAACAAGGGCTGAGTTATTTACTAGTTTAGAGTTCCTCTTCCGAGGTTAGTTTGTTCTGCTATCCCCCATAGAAATCATTAGTACGTAGCCATCTGGATTATGCAAGCTCAGTCTGGAGCTCCTATAAACAGAAGCATATTGATGCATTGGAAAATGTACAGAGACGAGCGACCAGACAATTACCCACATTAGCAAAATTGTCATATGAAGAACGATTAATTCAACTTAAAATACCAACCCTAGCCTATAGAAGAATAAATGGGAGATGAAAGAGGTCTACAAAATAATGAATGAAATCTGTGACAAAAACGTTACGACAATCCTCAAAACCAGATTAGAATCAGCAGATCGAACAAGTCCAAGAGGCCGCAAATACCAATTATATATAGAGCGAGTAAACAAAAAATATACAAAAACTATTTTTTTCTATTAGAATAATTACTGGAGTAACCAGGATATTGTCTTCAATTACAAAGCCAAGATTAATACCAACAGAAAGAGTGCGGATGGACGTATTTATGAAGACCTGGAAACAGTGGCAGCCAAGTACTTGAAGTAGCAGCCAGCTCCAGAAACATCCTTAAGTATCCTTAAGTATCTGAGTGTTGCAAAGAATAATTATAGTGAGTGATGAATCACAGTGCGACATCTGTTAAAATTGAATGATTTCGATATACACAACAATTTTAAGGCTCACTTTGTTATAAAATATTTCAGCAGAAGCCAACTGTTTTCTAAGATTCATCGTAATAAATTTTTTAATTGCACTGGTTACACCAACTTTGAGAATCAGCTTTTGCTGAAGTTGAACAAGGGCTTTTGTCCAGTGAACTGAAGATGAGAACACATCTGCACTTCTGTGGATGCAATGAACTTAAGGTGGCAGCGCATGTCTGTGGACGTAGTGAATTTGGTTCACCCTTGTGCACATGTCTATTTGATTCTATTATTTTCTGTTACAATAAATTATATCTTTTACTTCAATTACTTTTAGAAAGTAGTTTTACTTTTTACTCAAGTAGATTTTTACAAGTTTACTTTTACTTTACTCAACTAATTTTGAAGAGGCTTATTTTTACTTCTACTCTTAGGTAAAAAATAAAAGTAGTTCATTTACCCCTGGATCTTACGATAATTAACTGAACACATTCTAGAACACATGGTTAACTCTGTGATAAATACAGGGAAATAAGTGCAATGGCATATCTAAATGAAAAGTTTGACAGTTTTATGTCCCAGAATTTCCACAATTATGCAGGAAACAGGGTGACCCTGTTGGGTGTATATATATATATATATATATATATATATATATTATGATATAAGTTACATTATAATGATATGATTCCAGTGTGTGTGTGTGTGAGAGAGAGAGAAAAGTGTTACATGTATATATCGCTATTTTAAAAGTGACACAACACCTAAATGTCTATGTTACCTTCTGTCCATTAGAAAGTCTTACCAAAAACTTGCATCATCTATTCAGATATTACTGCAGGCTGGTGTGTCTCAGCTCAAGTATGTCATATGGTAATTAAGCATTCAGTGTTGTATCCTCCAATTTATGTGACAGGTTGCTTGTGGATAACAGAAATGTGTTGTGTCTTGAAAAGTTTAAATCTTTTATAAAACCCACTTGTTCAAGCTTGTTTTCTCCAATAAATATCATTCAAATATCTTATTGGGCTTTTACAGATAACACATTTGGGTATCGCTGTACATAGTGTAACTTTGAATATAGCTCCTGCTAGTAAGGGTGCTTTACTAAATATACATTATTATTACTAAAACACTGCATTTGCATGTCTGTATTATCTGCTTTATTGCAATATTCATTGATTGATATACGGTCTAACTTCACTTATATGCCAACTTTGGGACCTGCCTGAAAGTTGGCATTGTGGTGGGGTGGCATTAGAGTGGGGGAACCATATTTGGCGGAGAACCCTGGGGTGGTGGATGAATGAGAACAGCACATAATTGTGTACAATATACGTTTTGCAGTATTGTTTGATGACCACTTGTCACGCTAACTCAGAATATCACCAACAATACATTGTTTTATATCCATGGACCACAATGTGGAAAAAAGGTCAGAAATTTGCTGCTAGGAATATTTAGTTTTGTCATGGCAGATGATAATCTGCTGCTTCTGGCCAATGTCAAGTGCTGTGTGTTTAAGTTTTCTTGATGCAGTAGCCATGAGCAGAAATGATATGATGAATAGGACAGATTGGTGACATTATATAATGTTTTGTCAATGATGAATTGCGAATTAAAGTTAATGATGGCTACATATCAATTGTGGCTTCTACTTTATACATCTATTGATCAGGTGGTTAATTACATGTGGCTTTTGAGCCTTTGTTAATCCCAACAATCACTTTATTTAATCTATCACCAACTGACTTAAAAGCTTGTGGGGCGTCTGTTTGATATATCGTGAAATGATTTCCGCAGATTTACAGAAACATTTAATGGCCAGTGTGTGGCAGTAATATCTGGGGTATTTATATGGCAAGGTATGGTATTCATATTGCATATGTGGTGGCTGAATAATGGTGGGCAAATAAACGGGGGTATTATCATGGCAGGAAATCGGGTCCTCATCAAAGGTTAGCAGTTGGTGCAGTTGGCGAATATTCACAGGTGATGGATGGCGGGGTTAGACTGTATATAGAGACATGAATTTTGTTTTATTAACATAATTATGAATTTTCATGCTTTTTGTTACAAAATCTTGTAACTTTGACTGTTAAAATGGTATTTTACAAACTAGTTTGAATCTGAAGCATCTAGAAACTGATCAAAAACTCTTAAACCTCATCTGTTTCTCTAAATCTTTAAGAACCTTTGATTATGTAAAGCTAAATGTCCTAAAGGTGATACATATTTATCTGTTGAATTGCCAATTTACCACACCATCCTAATTTTTACATTCAAACTGTGTTTCTTCGATCAGATTACCTTATTATTGTTGATAATTATTAAATCAGTTTTATTCAAAGAGTTGTGTATCTGTGGAACTTATTTCTGTTCACTCTAGTAATGTGCCAGATGCACAGCAGTGATATAATTCACTAGAATACACTTCACTTATCCTCTTCATCCCCAGTGGGACATAAGGCCACAACAATGTTTTGCCACAAGGTCCCATGACAGCCCCTTCTCTTTCAACTCGGCCATTACTGTCTGTCACCATGTCACTCTTTGGCCATCCTCGCTTCCTTTTTCCAGGTGGTGTCCATCTCAGTGCCACTTTGGGAATGCTGTCTTTGGGCATTCTCAGGACGTGTCCTAGCCATCTCAGTCGTCCGCGTTCGATTTCGAGGACAGCACTGTTGCAACCCATCTTCTTATAGAGTTCCACGTTGGAAATTTTATTTGGCCAGAATATTTGGCAGATCTTTCTCAAACATCCATTTTGGAACATATTGATCTTAGCCATGTCCCCCTTAGAATACAGCACGTCCCATATGTTAGATTATATATTATTTGGAACACCAGTACTTATAATATAGTGTTTACATAATTTAATCTGAATGGTGTGATCAAAGTGTTTATATATATATATATATATATATATAATATATCTAAAATCTAATTTTACATACATTTTATCTTTGCAGGAACACAAAAAGATCTTGTTCTTCCACCCCCCTGCTACAGATATTGATACTAAAATAAAAAATGTTGGACTCTGTGAAGCAATCACAAAGTTTACCGGGTGAGTTGTATTTTATTTTTGTTTATCCATATTAAAGTAATTTATTAGGCATATTTAGTATGTCCATAGTGTCTCAGAAAAGAAAAAGAAGGGTTCCTTTGTTGCTATTGTGAAGACAACAAAAATGAGAAATCTTGGTATAGTTTATTCATGCCATGAATCTATTATAGATTTATTATTTTAATCACTCATGTATATTTTAGTTTGATTTTATCCTTTATGTTATCCTTTACACAGTACCTTTACGGACAGACCTTGCCAGTCTCTACATACACAGAAGCTTAGACAGCTCTTTTATGAACCAGAGCCAAATTATTGGGTGGTTCTGGTGAGTAAATTGATGATAAATAACTGAATATCTTTTTGATTTATCAGTTATAAAAGATATCCAATATTGCCCGCTAATTTCAGTCATCAGCTAGATAAAGCAATTTTATATAAATCTCTCATAATGTACTCACTCATTGTATAATTTATCTATTCAAGTGATATCTGCTAGTTGCATTAAATATTGTTTCCATGCACTTGTAATGTTTAGTCTTTGGTTAACTATAATTAGTTTGCTCTATGTAGCATATTCAAAAATGTTCTTTTAATTTAAGATAATTTAATTTATTGGTTGATTTCCTTATATATCTATATTTAGCAACATACTTGGATTTATGAATATATTCCCCATATACTTGATCCATTCTTGATGGTTGCTAAACGATATAATCCATTCTTTACTGTCAGTGAGATGAGTAAAATATTTATTTTTAAATTATAGATAATACGTAGAGACTCTTGAAAAGGTTTTCATTGGCACAATTATATATTGGTCCAGTTTCATGTCCGATTTTATACTGTGTTGTTCTCTATATGGAATTAATAAAGACAAAAACAAATCTTTTCAGACAGTAACAGTTCCTTACAGTACAAAAACCAAAGATGGCCAAACCTATCTGGAGTATCATGATGAAGATGTTCAGGATTCTGTATATGAAGCAGTCCTACATCAGTGCTATAAAATGTTTAAAGTGAGAAATTAACTAGCTGTTGATGAAGGATTCCATAAAGAGTAGATTTTATATTAAAGACGTTGACGGTGTAGATTTATTTTGCATAACAGAATATACTGACCTTTCTTACTGAAACTAGAAATATAAAAGTGTTGTAGGTTTAATATCTGTAAAATGCAGTTAGAAATAATGAAATGCTTTTATTAATGGAAAATGAACAGGTAATTATTTGAAGAGGAAAGTACCAGTTTGGATATAAAGGTTTTTTTATGGTGGGGGGGGGGTGAATGTTAGAGAGCAACATTTCTACAGCAATATAAACTTTTAAATAGATTTCTAACTAGGATAACAATGATATATACCTTGCTTCTTACATTTGACAGATATTGTTACCATTGGATGTAGAGTACAATAAATAATTATTTTATATTATTACCATTATTTATATATATATATATATACAGTTATTTAATGGAAGAATAACAGCAATAGAAAGGAAGTATGGCGTGCTAGGTGTTATACAGAGTTTGGAACATTTCTTTTCAAAGGTGAGTCTTCCAAGAAACTAGAGTATTTAATTTTGGTGATAAATAGTAAATTCTTTAATATGAATATTTGACACTTCAACTTAGGATGTTCTAAATTGGTATGCTTCAGGCAGCCTTTTTTAGGGCAGGATGTTTTGGCCAGATCAGGTAATGATATATGCTATTTAGTTGAAGGTATATAATTCTCAGAACAAATTATTCTGAAAATGAAACTGCACTCCTTTATACAATATTTCAATACTTTAACCAAAGACTGTTTAATAATAAATCAAAATATGAATCACAGTAATGAGGTCTTCTTAACGTGTTATACATTGGGTTGGCCACTTGTCATGGTTATAGCTTACACCTTTAATAAGTTCTGGGATAGATTTAAATCCTGAAGCTCTATCCTGAAAGAGATGTTGAAATCTCACTAGCAGTTTCATGCAGATCTTCTCTGTCCCCTGCTTTGGTCTGATCCAACATTCATCTTGAAGCAGAAACTCGAGCAATGTTGGCTTGCAAACAATGAATTAGTTGATTCATAATTGGATGAATACCGGTATGTTCAATGAGGGCATAGAACTTGTTATTCAAACCCTCTAAGTTGTTTTTGGGCCAAGGCTAGTCATTAAGTGTAATGGCATGCATATTCAGTAAAACCATATTCAGTTCATTAGCATAACTAATTTTCAGATTAAACCCATCAGGCTTCCAAAATATTAATGTATAACCTCTTAAAAAACTGGTCTGAAAAAAAGGGGTATCAAAAACATCCTAGGCCAGAACATCTAAGTCCAGTAGATCAAAGTCCAATAGATCCATCCACAAATTTAATATGGATTTTAGGTTAGGAGCTAAAGAGGTCAATACTGCAGTGCCTACAAATTCTGATTGTACTAACTACTGTAATGATTTTCATATAAACACATTAATTAACACTAGTTATTATAAGTTGCTTCATACTGAAACCATAAAATTATGTCTTGCATTTCTTGTAACAATAAATTTTCAAGCTAGATATTAGTTATGTTATCAAAACAATTAAATAATTAAATCTGTGATAAAAATATTAATTTCAGTTAATCATATTCACATATTTCAACAAAATTGATTAAAGCAGATGATCTGTTACTTACATGATCCTGAGCATCATTTCAAGCTTTGGTATGAGAGTCTAGATGGCTGTTTTAGACATTATTTAGTTTTTTATACAATTATTAGCACCTTCTGTTAGATCTACACATTTAACATTTGATAGACATAAATGTTGGTTGTGGACCTGAACAAAATAAATATAATACTATTGTATTGTTGGTAATAGATTCATTCTTTAGCAGAACAAAATGCATCGATTATTTCTGCGGTGTTCATTTGAGTCACCAGGTGGTAGCACACTAGCATATACAAGAGCAATGGGTTGAAAATTTAGTCATGTTTCGAAAACATAGATAGTGTTTTATGAATTGTTTCAGTGACACAGACTGGGTATGCAAGCATCTAGTAAATGCAGTATTTAGGACAGTACAAAAGGAAAGAACACATTTTAAATATGGTAATTAAAACAAGTTTGGTGCCCTACTTGAACCATATCTATATATTTTATAGAACAGGAATCTTTGAGGATAAAATATTTAAATTTCATTTCTGACAATTTAGTGGCCACTGCATGAAAAGAGGATAAGTTTTAGCTATTAAATGTTATCTTAAAATCAGTTTAAATTTTTTTTCTTAATATTTATGTTTTTCACTGGGTTAAAAGGTTATATATTTGTCTGAAAGCACTCATGAATTTCATATGTTCAAATTTACCTTTTGAAAGTTTCATCTGAATTATTAAAAAATAAAAAAGTGAACTTTTTCCATTCAAAGTACTTTTTTTGGTAAACAATTTCATTAACATTGTATTTTTGTTCAAATATGGTATAGGAATGTAACAAAATAGCTAAATATTAATTTACATAGTAATGTATATTATTTTATGTAGCATCTATGAAACCTTGCTTATATGATATCAATGACACATTTTTAATTTGCAGTATTTGATTACCTTGAAACTTGGACAGAGCGATATGCTAGATGTGTTTAATGGGATCCATTTCCTACCTTTGGACAAGAATATGTACCTAAGAATACAGTGTTTCATTAACCTGTTAGAAGCAACATTCCCACATATATTGTACACTGCTTTCTTGTATCAGGACCAACTTGTATGGTACTTGTTTCCTGCATCCAGTGTTGTTTTTAATAATTGTTAAATCCATTGTATAGTCTGATTATTGGTAAAGAGTTTGATTTCTGATACACAAGAAGTAAACACATATTTCTATCATAAGTAGTATTCACTTAAATAACATTTGGTCTCTGTTTAGCCATTAGATTGTTTCTAGTTACCATTAAGGTCGTGTAACAGTATGGATCAAGAATTTCTCTTAAAATTACTTCTGAATGTAAATGTTTGTGCATGCAGTAATAATACATCGATTATTTCATTACTGTTCATACACCATAATTTCCTGGTGGATTTTAAAACATGACTTAAAACCTATTTCAAAAATTTCTCAAATGTGTTCCACTTATTATTCTATATCTAACTATGTTTGGCATGTCTGTCTTTGATTTTGCATCTGTTTTTTTTATAAATCTATCCAGGATGTACTGGATTTCTTTCCTATGATAAACTTGCAATATAACTGGTTACATGTTACACTGAAATGATTTTACATTCCAGGAGTGGCTTAGAGCAAGAAGACATGAGAGTATTATACACATATCTGACAACTAATTTATTCCCAGCATACATGGAGCAAGAGTTCCAAGGTCTTAAAGCTACTTCCAGCTCATCTAGTTTGACTTCATTGCATTCACATTATGGCAAGTATGTATCACTGAGGCATGAGCATCATAAAATTAGGAACTGGTTAATCATTAACAATGTCATTTGTTCTAAACATTTCTGAAAATTCTTCACATTTTCAGTAAATCCTGTAAATTTAAATCCTATCTTCTATCCGGACCTCTAGATAGCGGTAAAGCAAACCTGTTTAATATTAAAATCAATAATAAAAGAGTGCCTCTAAATAACAGCAATCAGATGGTTAAAGTAATATAAACAATAATTGTTCCACTCCACTTTAGTTTACATTTACTAAAATTTCTAAATAGCATGAACATAATTACAATAAGAGAGCGATAAACCATTAAGGAATAAATTTTCTGGTTAAGAAATATGGTTATACTGAACCAGTGTGTTTCTTTATCCTGTAAATAAAGACATGCAAGTATCCATTACTTATTTGTGACATATTTCTCTACCTGAAAAATAATGTTCAAATAAGTGATTAGTTAATAGCTAACATAAATCAAAGATAGTACAAGGTTTATATAATATTACTACATCTAGGAAATAGTGCTTTATCTGATGGGTAAACCTTATGTGAATGCTTCCAGTTAGAATTAATCTGCAATTAAATTGTTATGGTATCTGTATACCGGGTAAAGTTTGTCCAAGAGAACAGGGTTTTAAACAAATATGGTCGAGGGAATGTTGTGTCTATATTATATATATATATATATATATATATATATATATATATGTTTCAAATCGGAATACCAGTATTAGCATTCAGTGTTTTCCTCTAACTTTTGATTACCTAAAATAATTTGATTTTTCCTGACACCAACAATTGAACTTTATTTATATTCCTGTTAACAGCATAATCCAATTCCTCTTTTGCTGGTCTTAATAGAAGCTTGTTATATATTAACAGCATATATATGAGCTCCCATTCGATTTATTCCTTACTAGATGTTTAATTCTTTTAAATTATTATAATATTAAATTATGATTGATTAGTCACATTATATTCAGTTGTTAGAAACTTCTTTATTTTCACTGAATATGGCCACTTATTCTAAGAATATTTAACTTGAATAATTATTACAGATATATACTTGGGCCAACAAATCTGGCTGATGAAAGTTCAGCAGGCCGAATTCCACGCTTATATATCAACAAAGATCAAGCTGTGCTGGAGTGTCATCTGCTTGTATATAAGGCTCATAGCGCCTCTGTTTGCCTTGTAATAGATGGTAGGCTTATGTCACACTTTTTGCTAGGTCATGTCTAAGTTGAGCAAATTCTTTATTATGAAAAAATAATGCCTTTGGACATATTGTGAAAGCACATTTTTGACATAATGATTTTGGTTAAAATTATATTATCATATATTACATATAATTAAATATGTATCAGACATTTTCTGTTGGACTTCATCTTAAACTGGTTGCCTTTGGAGGAAGAACTAATTTATGTGTTTATTATTAATGGAGTTTATTGTTTTTTCTCAATGCAGGTAACTATGGTTTAATGTTTGACCTTTTTAAAAGGTTGGACAAATTCTTGGGTCCACAATTAAGTGCATTAGCATCAGATATCGGAGACTACTATGCAAGAAAACCTCAGAGGTTAGCATCTTGTTGACCTCTACCTGTTTAAGTAAATCAGAATTTTAGCAGCTAATCGAAAATTAGCTTATGGCATTTAATAAGTTTCTTATTTCTTAATGAATCTGATCTTCCAGCTCTAGTGAATCCCAGTTTAAGTATGTTTACTTCAACCTTATGAATCTCGCTCAGAAGACATCAATACATACAGACAGCAGGAAGCTAGCAGTGACAGGAGTGTCACCAGATGTTATCAAGCTTATTTCTGATCTAAATGAAGACCTTACTAGGTAAGAAATGTCTTGAAATGTTTAAATCTGCTTTCAATTAAGTGTATGCTTTTTCTCACTTTTGGTGCTAGTTTACAACACTTTGTTTATTGTGAACAGCTGCAAACTATTTATTTTTAAAATTTACTGCAGGAAATAGACAAATACTTTACACATCACAGACTGAAATTAAAATAATGAACTTAATTGTTTAATTTCGAAGTTATAGGTTAATGAAATACAAATCTACTATCAAAGTACTTGTCAACAGAATGTTAGATTATGTTCATAGATTGTTTACATTGTTTTGTTCCAATAAGCTGTCACATTCAAGATGGCGAGATGATCATTAAAACTTGGAATGATTGCTGGGTTGTTTGCAAGAAAGCTGATCAGAGGGAGGTATACATCATATTAAACCAGAAGAATGCCAATCTCATAGAAATTAATGGTAAATAAGTAGATCTAGGCCTAGATGATTATGTCTGTATCAAAATATAATTATGGTGGCAGTGTGTTAAATATAACTGTAGTAGTGTGTCGAGATGATTGTTGGTATTGTGGTTGTGATGACAACTGGCTCCATTTGGTTAAATGTGTGCCTAACAAATCCTAGTACCTGCCAACTTTATAATTTAGTGATGTTAACAAAGTATGGAAAAAGTTATTTATGTGATGTTGATTTGTAGACGTTTCATGTTCAGATAGAAATTAATCCACCATTTGCCCAAATCACATATATTTCTAGCACATTTTTGTTTTTGACATTCCTGTTTATTACAGATTGAAGTGATTTCTTGCTTTCAAGTGGATTCTGTCATATTTAACTGTAGCTTGTATTTCTTTTTCAGAGGAAGTGAAAAAGTTGTGTGCTAGTCAATTCACGAATATATTCTTCATGGACTAGTTAGTATTCAATGATATCGTACCTTGATGAGAGCCTGCCATAGACAAACACCCAACATAGAAATGTGAAACATACTGCGACAGATTCACTGGAGCCAAATATACTACTGTGCTCCGTTTTCTACCAACCAGAGAAAGTGAAACTTGGCTTGGAATAATCACGTTTAGGATTACGACGCTTATTATTAGAAGATATATTGGAAAGAAATGTGTATTTACTGTCAGATACAGCTAGTTATCTACAAGAAATCATAATTATCAGCCACCTCAGTATAAATGATAAAAGTTACCATATTTTGATTTGCTTACTCCAAGTGCCTCGGACATTTTCAATATTATTTTCATTCCATTCTAATTTTATCCCTATATATTGTTAAACAATACTGTAATTAGTTTTCTTAATGGTGACTGCAGTGCATCACAGTACACTCGTGAAGTTGGGGATATCAGTGGATGAAAATGGGCCTATCAATAAAGCTTGTGAAGTAACATAACCATGTGGTAAGCGCTTCCATTGCTTGCTTAGTTGCATTTGTTTACAGCATGGACAATTGTGATATCAGTGCTAATGTTGTGTTTTGTGTGTTACAACTGGTATATTTCAATGAAAAGGAGTTTCTAAAATCATTGTGAAATATGGTTTGACACCGAGTTGTGTACAGCTGCGACAGTGCAGGATTGAATTTTCTAGTGTCCAGTGAACACAAAACAAATGTCATCCCAGCAGCATATCATATGTATATTGTGAATCTTTGTTGGTGGCAAATGTCACAACAAAATGCAATATATGGGTGTGGCAAAGAAACTGATTTTTAAGAAAGATGCCATTCCTACTGTATACCAGGCAAACATCAACATAACATCCCACCTACTATAACAAGTGCCACATCATCTGCTCCAATGAGTCCTGTTCAGAAAAGAGAGGGACAGACTGGACCAAATATTGATGTGATGGAAACAAACAGCCTGATTGCGATATCACAACTGGCGATTGAATTCGCAAGATGGCAACAGTGCATGTTCTCTTAGTCAGCACTGAAGCATGACCAAATACATACATTATTTCACCGCCACTATTTGTTTGGAGGAATTGTAGTGGTGTGTAACAATTATTTTTAGCACACAAGGAAGCTACTTCTACAATAAAAAATCAATTGTCTGATGCCTTTAACTTTCATATATCATATAATTTGCCATTCCCCACTAAACGTTAATGTTTTATGTCAATACTTTTTAAAGCAACAACTGAACTCCAATAATAAAAATGAGATATTTTAATCTAAGTCTACGAAATGTGGTCAATGCCAAGGCTATTCAACCATCGACATATCTCTCTGAATAAGGTAGTAGTTTGTTGATGAAATATTGAGCAGTCCATTAATAATGCTTCAACTTTGCCTTTCTGTTTAAGCATTCATTACAGAAGATCAAGATAATAAAACAAAGATAAATATGAACCAAAGGATCTAAATGGACATTTTCCAAGTAAGTCCTTATCATCAATAACTAGATCAATTGGTTTAAGTGTAGAAGTATACGTAAGCACAGCACATCACAAGCAGACTAAATCTTGTATAGAGACACAAACAACAACAAATTAATTGATTCTTCTGATTATCACTCTCAAACAACTAAAATGTATTCAATAACATCATTTACTGTCATATTACTAAAGAATTATTATATTCCCAACAAAATAAAAGCACAGATTTAACATTATCATTCATTCAGTGTTACTATAGTAACCAACGTATACATGGAGAGCAAACCAACACTATATGAACATGTCTGATGATGGTTCTCTTATTCTGTTAAACTTGGCTCTACAAATATTTATTTTTAAATGCTGTTGCTAAAATAGTAGTAAGTGATTATTTAAAAATCACTATCTTCATCCTCGTCCAGATCATCATCATCATCATCACCACTTTCTTCGCTATCAACTTCCATTTCGGTATGTTTGACCCCTTTTGCTGAAAATATAAAAATGTTGCAATCACAGACTCTGACAAATACTATATAAGCAAGCTGTGTAATTTCTTCCACATCTACATTTCATTTCTATGTCATTCCAAACATTACTGTATCTAAGTATACTTACTGGCATTCTTTGCTGGTTTTGTACCTTTCTCTGCTTTCTTGGCCATTGTGCTGCCAACACATTTCTTGGCTTCGGCCATCTTTTTTTGGGCATCAGCAACCTTCGTTAGCCGTTTCAAACTCTTTTTCTTGGCATGATACACATTAATTGTCTTGCCATCTACCACCTGTCCATTCACTCTTCTCAGTGCGGCCGAACACAATTTTGGTGATTTAAAATGAATGAAACCAAACCTGTACACGAAAAGATAAACCACTGGTATTCACTAACCTATATGACATAAACGTATACAGAAGCATTGGTCTACATGTCTTAATTCAGTTGGACTACATTGTGTCAATGGTCACCTACCCACATGGCTTGTTATTGGTCAGTTTACGAGGCAGACCAACATCTATCGCTTCAGGAAACCAAGACTTTAAGGTTTCTTCAGTAACAGTGTTGGACAATCCTCGAACATACAGCTTCAGAGGATCTAATTCTTCTACAAGACAAAGATGAGTAAGTAAATTATTTCAATATGATTTATCAGCAATTTTCAGTATTAGTTAATTAACTAGTTTACTTCCATTTTTGAACTCAAAACACTCTGAGTATTTACCTGGTTTTGGAGTTTTATCACTCTCGCTGGTTGGCCTTAAAATACTTTTGGTACCAACGTAGTCAACAACAAGTTTATTTCCTCTCACTTTTGTTTTGTCAAGCTTTTTGTAATGTGTATCAGCAGCGGCCTCAGTTTTGAACTCCACTAGAGCAAAGCTGGAAAATATATTACATTATATTTAGCACAATGTTTAATGAAAGACACCCTACTGTCTCTCGACCACTTAATCAATGCAAACATCATTAAATGATGATGATTGATGTTTTACACCACTTTAGTACACATGGTAGGCTAAATGGGCCAAGCCCCCTCCAAAGGTAATGAAGCAAAGTCAAAGATGAAACACCCTTCATATGTGCCCACACCAAGATTCGAACACGGTGGTAGTGATCTGTGGTCCAACACGCTACTGTTAGACCACGAAGGCCCTCAGCAAATATAATTAAAACCATGACTCCTATTACTAAGGATGTAAGCAAATTAAAAACCTGCAGACACTACGACTGCTATTTTCCAAACAATTCTTTCTAAATTCCAAAATCCAAATATAATGAGATGAAAGGAAAGATGAAACACCTTTCTGACATAGCCCGGCAAGAATTTTAACCCTGATGTTACAAATCTGTGACCAACTGCACTATTAGTTAGGCTATGAAAGCTCATAAGTCTTAACAAGACATTTTTATGGAGAAGCACAACTGATATTGATTTATTTAGTGTCAATGCTAGCTACACCTGGGACACATGTCTGAAGGGCAATTCCCTAAGGAAATAAATCCTACAAAATTTGCATCATAATATTTTTTTTTTATCCATTATCAACCTGAATGTTTCAGATATGATTTTAATATTATATGTTTAACATTAACGTTTTGAATATATATGTACATGATGTCTGAAATAGTCTTTTAATCTCTCTATAATGAGTAAACAATTAATATCCAAAGTGAATGAAAAAATTATTTTATTATGATCACATTTAACACTATGTAATACGATTGAAATAAAATAGCTACACACCCTCTATTAGCTAGCTTCTTATCCCGCATCAGTTTGATTGTGATCTCAGTACATGCTGGAGCCACCTCTTTTATTTCCGATTCCTTCACATCCGTAGGCAAGTTCTTTATAAACAATGTCCTCCGGTCACGATTCACTGGAGATAATAAAACAATAACCAATGACACAACTAATATCAACGAACAGAAAGATACCACAGTATGGCTTTCAATTGGCTGTTGCATGCAGTTTTTAGGTAAAGATTTTCATGGGATTGGTTATTATTTGGTAATTCTGCTCTACTAGCATTTGCCCAAGTACATTTAAAAGAAACACGAACTACTACAGAACAATTAAGTACATAGAATGAATTAACAAAATGATTGATTAAATCCTACAAACTATGCAGTTAAGCAGAGAAACATTAACAGCAAGTCTATGATATATACAACGTGTGTTTAACTAAGGCCACAAAAATTGGTAGCTCAGATGTCCGGGACCGGTGTGTTCTGCTTCCAGGTTAGTGACTGGACTAGTGCCTCTTAAAGATAAAACATGAAGTAATCTTCTGTTTGTTTAGTGTGTAGCGATTTGCAGTTCTTTCGAAGCTGTTCACTATCGCTTGTTTTAAATCACGCCAAAAAACTCGTTATTTTAAACTAAAATACCCACACACTAGTCACTTTGTGTACTCATCTGCTTTTACTACTTATTTTATTATTTTCTATCTATCACATCAATCATATCTATGTCATGTATTGTTTGACATTATTGTCAAAGCGCTTTTGAATAATTCTGGAAAATGCGCTATACAAAAGTCAATTTATTATTATTATTCATGGTGAAAGAAAATGCACCGAAATGCTATGGCCTGATCAATTTGGTCACATGAAGAATTCCTTTAAACTGTATTAAATCAGTGACTGTTAATATGTTCATTATTTAGATAAATAATTTTGTATTCTGATATTTTAGCTTTTATTTGAAATAATGATACATTTTATAGTAACTGGTCAATGCTGTTCTCAAAATAGATTTAATCTTATCAATTAGCATGCAAGTGGTTTTCTGCCCTAACCCCATAACTCAGCTGGATCTCGCCAGATAATCAGCTTGTCATGGGATCATTTATAATTAAATATTGGGGATATGGGATGATGCATATGAGTCAACCACAACACAACAGTACCTTGATCATCACAAAGAGCCTGAGCTGCTTTTCGGCTAACCACAGCTTTGACCTCACCTGTAGCAATAAGTGTAACAGATATCAATATCACAGAAAAGAATCTAATGCTAGTCCCTACCTTGCCTTGGGCCACCATGAAGTCATGTAGTTCACTGAGAGTAAAACAATCTCCTAATATAGTCACATTTAAAAAAAGACAAATTATAAATCTCACACTCTAAATACAGTATTACCTGGTTCACCCTTTGTCTGCTTTGCCTTCTTTTTTGGTGGTTCCTGTTTCTCTGAATAACAATGCAGGAGATCATATATCACTAATTAATTACCTAATACTGCTCAAATCCCCAGTTTATAATTAAACCCATCATGTAACATATAGAAAATACATTCTGAAAGGGCAACATGCGAGTAGGTTTACTTTAGTTGCCTTTGTTAAGGTTTGTTCAAATAAAATTTCAGAATAAATTTGTATTAAGCTATCAATAAAATGTGTATTTTCTAACTTGTTAACAGTAATATCGCAAATATAAGTAAGTAAATAATAATACATCTACATTATAGGGAACATCATGTACTTAGACATTACATGTAATACACATTCTGACAACTATCATGTCGTCTTCTGTTTATTTAGTTAAATAACACGTTTCATATGCCACAATTAACTTTTTAAACATGTTAAGCAGATAACTGGTCTAAGTGATGGCAAAATAAAGATTAATCAGTATGTGATAAAACATACCAGTTTTTTTCTTTATAGCCTCGATCTTCCTTTTAGGTGATTTATCTTCTGAAATCCAAAGTTATACAAATGTAAAAACATTCACAATTAGGTTAAGGTAAGCAGTTTCAGGCCATGTACTTAATATGACAATATTTTGTCAAACGGCTAGACATCACTTATTTACCAGATTTCTTATTTGCTGCACTGACTTTTTCCTCTTCTTCATCATCATCATCATCATCGTCATCATCATCATCATCTAAAGGAATAATATGATATTATTTTGTTGTCATAACTATTTACAATGCACATGATCTTACATGAGAAATGAAAGTTTGCAACAACACGTACAATATTAAACTCTTGTTAATTTAATTTCTCAGACAGTTTAATTAAGTAAATAATGCTTACTATAATTCATATTAAAAACTGTCATAATGATAACTGATTTATATTAATATATAAGCCTAACTTAATTCAACAGTACCTTGATCATCACAAAGAGCCTGAGCTGCTTTTCGGCTAACCACAGCTTTGACCTCACCTGTAGCAATAAGTGTAACAGATATCAATATCACAGAAAAGAATCTAATGCTAGTCCCTACCTTGCCTTGGGTCACCATGAAGTCATGTAGTTCACTGAGAGTAAAACAATCTCCTAATATAGTCACATTTAAAAAAAGACACATTATAAATCTCACACTCTTAATACAGTATTACCTGGTTCACCCTTTGTCAGTGGTACCTGTTTCTCTGAATAACAATGCAGGAGATCATATATCACTAATTAATTACCTAATACTGCTCAAATCCCCAGTTTATAATTAAACCCATCATGTAACATATAGAAAATACATTCTGAAAGGGCAACATGCGAGTAGGTTTACTTTAGTTGCCTTTGTTAAGGTTTGTTCAAATAAAATTTCAGAATAAATTTGTATTAAGCTATCAATAAAATGTGTATTTTCTAACTTGTTAACAGTAATATCGCAAATATAAGTAAGTAAATAATAATACATCTACATTATAGGGAACATCATGTACTTAGACATTACATGTGATACACATTCTGCCAACTAATCATGTCGTTTTCTGTTTATTTAGTTAAATAACACGTTTCATATGCCACAATTAACTTTTTAAACATGTTAAGCAGATAACTGGTCTAAGTGATGGCAAAATAAAGATTAATCAGTATGTGATAAAACATACCAGTTTTTTTCTTTATAGCCTCGATCTTCCTTTTAGGTGATTTATCTTCTGAAATCCAAAGTTATACAAATGTAAAAACATTCACAATTAGGTTAAGGTAAGCAGTTTCAGGCCATGTACTTAATATGACAATATTTTGTCAAATGGCTAGACATCACTTATTTACCAGATTTCTTATTTGCTGCACTGACTTTTTCCTCTTCTTCATCATCATCATCATCATCGTCATCATTATCATCATCTAAAGGAATAATATGATATTATTTTGTTGTCATAACTATTTACAATGCACATGATCTTACATGAGAAATGAAAGTTTGCAACAACACGTACAATATTAAACTCTTGTTAATTTAATTTCTCAGACAGTTTAATTAAGTAAATAATGCTTACTATAATTCATATTAAAAACTGTCATAATGATAACTGATTTATATTAATATATAAGCCTAACTTAATTCAAGTGACACAAAGAACATGTTGACCTCAATAAAACAAATTTCCAGCAAGTGCTAAAAAACAAAACAATCCTGAAACACCCAGTACACCAACCTCTCAGGATATGAATAGTTCACAAACTTAACCTAGTATCTAATTAGTAAACCAACACTCTAGATAAAGAGCACAAACATCCATACTACAGGACATATTCCTAAAATGGCTAAACAGCTAAATACAGCAAAACTGAGCCATGTCAAAGCAATTAAACAGACTTTAAAGTTAATCCACACCCAACTGCCTAAAGTGAACACATACAACAGACTGAGTAGATTTTCTGCTGAATTCATCCTATAGTACGAGTGCTGGTTAAAAACAAATACTATAAAAGGTAACATCATAACAGTAATTATGTAATTATAGCATTTGTATTGAGATGTTACCTTCATCACTGTCATTCTTGGATAACTCTTTCAACATGTTGGCCATTTCTGAACTGTCTACATCATCATCTTCATTACTTTCATCATCATCATCATCCTCAACATCTTCTTCATCAAGAGAATCATCCTCCTCATCATCAGTCCCATCCTGCCCATTCTCAATGTCAAAACTCTCATCACTATCATCATCAGTGTCTTCTTCAGAATCTTTAGCTTTCTTCGCAGTCTGTATATTCAAAGTCCAAATAACATTACACACAAATCAACTCAACCAGCTACCAATGATAACATCAGGGGACAACATAATATTATGGTTTAAATATTTTATTACTTGTCTAAAACAATATTTTTCAAATAGTATTCTATGATCAACTGTCATACTCTTTAAACAAATCAAATAACCCAAATACCCTGTAAAGTCCTGCTGAATTTTAATTTTTAAATAATGTATATATCTCTATACATGCACTTAAACCAAAATGTTGCTAGAGTACATCAACTTTAATAATTATGTGATAACTATCATTATAACTATAAACATATCTGCAAACAGACCTACATCAATAAACACACATTCGATAAATCACCTTTTTTGCACTCTTTGGTGTACCTCGACCCAAGGTTTTCTTATTCTTTTGTACTGCTTTCATTTCTTCAAAAGCAAGCTGAAATTTAAAAAGCATATTGAATAAACATCACAGTCACACATTGTCTTACATTTTGAAACCAATTTGTTTCTAAATATCCAGTTGTTGCATTAAGTGTTGAAACCAGCAAACAAATAAAGGATATTAAAACTTGCTTCAAACTCTTCATCACTAATCTGTTCATCAATTTCCTCAGCTAGCTTCTTCCTTTTCATGTGTGGTGCAGAATTTGGTGTTTTCTTCAGTTTTTGGAATGTTCTGGCATTAGCATCAGGGGTCTGACAAAAGAGAACACAACCAACCACATTTTATTGTAATACTATAGCAAAGTATACATTCACTGGGCCTTACTTTCAAGGTTAGCAACACTAAATTTAATTTAGAGGTATTAATAGGTATGTTTGTTAAATTGAGTGTGTAGTCATTAAATGCCATGCTAGTAAATGAAGTGCCTATCGAAGAGAACCAGTCCATTTCGGAAGTGTCGCCACCACAGTCGATGCGACCCCCCCAACAAATAGCAGGGTATTTGTGGCTGACCATTTACCCCCTATAACTGTCTTCAAATGCATTACAATGAGCATTCCCTCAGCTTTCTAATGGTATATGTCACTATTATGTGTGAGAAGAAATAGTATTAAAAAAAAATGAAATGTTAAGACACACAAAAACATCTGAAAGAAAAATATATCCTTTATAAAGTTACACAAACAGTAGTTTTATATATATGATCAATCAGCATATTCATGCACACCCGTGGCAAATCACGCCATTTTGAATTCTACTCAGAAATACGGTGGTTCCGATTTATTGACAGTAATGGATACTGATTTAAACGACGAAGTTACCTCTACTTTGTGGACTGTAGCGGGTATGTACTTTATTATCAGAGAATGTCTTGCTACTATGAGACATTTAGTAAGTATTTTAAAATTACAGTAGAGTATCATTTTCATATTATGTTTAAGCAAAATGCTGTCAGGTTTTCAGATTAATAGCTTGATATGGTAATAATTTTACTAAATACAATTCAAATACCAGTTGTCTAAGGCAATATGTGCAAAGTCAAAGTAGATCAACAAGATTTTGTGATATATAAATACAATGTGCAGTTTGAAAATAACTGGTATTTAGTTTATTGTTGTCAGGTGGGAGCATATGACTAACAAATAATAAGAATTTATTTGTTAAAGAATAGTTAGTTAGCCTGAGAACAACAATAATCAGTAATATGATCGAGAAAAGATAAAATACTTAAATAATCCATCAACAATATAATTCTGTAAGCATAGAATCAGTGTTGAGTTCAATTATAATGATCAATTGCATTCCTGGAAATTCAACATCAGCTAAGCATAATAATAATGAGTCATTTGAATCTGTAAATGATCATAATTTCATTTAATAATAAGCATCCCATTTATCATAAGCTGTGACACTACACACTCCTAAATTAATCCACCAAAATGTCCGACCTATCTGAATCTTCAGATGACTATAATATTCGATCTGATGAGGATTAGTCAGAGGAAAAGTTCCTCACTCACACAACAGTCCTGGGTTATCAATATGAGCCGAAGAAGAAAAATTGTGACGGAAACAAGCCGAAATTGTCGGAGACTGCTAGCAGCAGCGGGCTTGTTCGTCAACACAACCGAGTTGAAAACATTTATTGGTTCATTCAGTTATACACATCTATTATATTCTAAGCCTCTTTAAAATGGTTAACAACCATCATTCGTGTATCTAGTATGTCATGATCATTCTTTATGTAGTAAATACGTAACAGAAAAGAACCGTTTACCGGGTAATAATAAGTTACTGTAAGTGGCAACTCACAACTTGACAGCTCAGTTGTCATTGTTATGATTGTACTCAGTGGGCAGTAGGCCTATAGTCTATAGATATTCCAACACCACATATTATATGATGTGCAGCACGCTTGGTTTTGTATATGTAATGATGTAGTCATATTGTAGGTCTGTTCTCTGACTCTGGTCATTATATTGGTCTCTTGATATTTTGTAGGTGTAAATGCTCAGTGTTTGGTGATGGGCACAGATATTGAAAGCTTCTGTTGTCAAAGAGAGTGCCAGGATCATTGAAAAGATGGAGGAGTACCCTGAGATAACTCTCACATGCATGACACAACATCCAGGAGTTGTGGCCAACTACCTGAATTCCTGGAAGTTGCTTACTTGCAGTATCGCCACCAGTATCAACATCAAATGGAGTTCCTAGAACACGAATGAGTCAAACTCATTATACACTGCAATATCTTTAAAAAGAAACTTCCTTTGCATAGCTTAACCATTAGGTTTTCAGTGTTGTCAGTTGAGTGCCTCAATCGGTCAGACATTTGACAACTGTCCAAGACACCACACCTTGAATGTAGTCAGGGGGTGGCTGAACAGACTCAGATGCGACTGCATCTTTTCCGTTGGCAACCCACAGCGTGACACTGACAGGCAACAAAGTCTCTTTCCACTTCAGTGCCCCTCCTGACAATTCTGCCACCAACAAGGCACATAAAAATGTCTATAATGATGACATGTACTATAGTAATCCTTGACATTTTGGTAAAACTACCAATCACCAAATGTCTGCTGTTCCTTGGTGTTTAACCAAGTAATCTTTTAGGCTGACTAAAATAGTTGACATCTTGGTACTTACACATATGTTGCATATATCTATTTTTATGAATTAACCAAGGAAGGGTCATGAACCAGTTTTATATGTTGTGGCTTCATAAATTCACTATTTTGCCAGGATTTTTCATCTCCATTCGGCCATTCATGATTTAGCTTTCAATTCATAATTAAGAAATTTATATAAATGTAAAATGACAAACGCTGGTCAATAAATTCCTGCGAACAGCAAATAATATCATAACGAACCTGTATGATGAAGCCAAAGAGCCCATATAAGTGGCATGCAGGATGTGCTTTGTATGATTCCATATAAAATTTTCAGTATATTTTGCTGAAGATTTTCATGCTAAGAATATGCCTAATCAGTCCAAGTTCCAGCTTTGTACAACTGATCCATAGCATCATCTATTTTTATTGACAGAGTATCCCCCTCAGATAGCATAGAACAAAATTCCAAATCATTGACAACATCAGGGTAGTATAGGATGCGAGTCAGGTGAATACACACCCTTCAATTACAGTGGGGATGGATGAAGCATACATAATATCAACCCCAAAATAAACTCCTCCACAACACCACATTTAAAAAAAAACTGTAGGTACATAATCTGGTCAGAGAGCTTCGTTGGGGAACAATAATTCAGGTTTACCAGAGAACAGTTTGCTCAGGTGTTATATTCATTGTGAAATCCCGCCAAATTGTTCGGGAAACAAACGTCCTTGGCGTCATATTCTGAATTCCCCACTGGATTTTGTACTAATTTGCCACATGAATTGCTACATGGAGCGTTTCAGTTTGCCTCATACACAGCCATTCGCAGATGCTGGACAAATCATATGCTGCATGCGGACATCTGAAAGCCCTCTCCTCCATTTTCATGCTTTTCCATTTTTGCCACAACCACATGCCACTTATACGGAATCTTAAGCTGAGATTCCAAACAAGTGGTATGCATTATGCAACAAAACATGGAATACATCAGGGCTGAAAATTAGCGGTTGCCAACTTGCCCATGGCGACTATTTGCTAGTAAGGGCGACCAATTAATTCAAAATACTCGCCCGTCAGACTGCGAAACAATTTGTGGTAAAGCCAAGATTCCATATATGCATAATGCAAATCTGAATGTGACATAGCGCTAGCATATGTGACATTGCTATATCCATCATTCATGTGTTTCGGACACCCTTCTCACCTTCTGACCTATTTTCAGGATTTTTGGCTATGTAGAAAGCTGGAAGACGATAACCATGGTTATCATATAATGACGGTGATTTGAAGTTGGAGGAATTAATTGATAGACTTTTGAAAATTTATATGTAATCTGTATTATTATTGTTCCTTTTTTTAATCTGAAAGTCAGGCATGTATATTTTCTATCTTCAAGGTAAATAAACTTTTGTTCTTGTTGGGCTGTAGACTCTCTTATTTAGCCACCAGTCTGTATGGTGGTTGGTTCAAAAATCCCTCCTGAAAAGACCTCATATTACTTTAAATATAGCTGAGAAGCACTCTCAAAAGGTCCAATCCAAAATTTTCTTGGTGGGGATTATTTATAGCACCCCTGCGGCATTTGACTCATTGTTCGTTCCACTCCGCTTTCAGGGCCACTAACATTGGATAGTTAGTGCCCTGTTGGCCACTAACTTATTTGTCCCAATCAGTGCCCCTGATACATGTAAATGTACAGGTGTGTTTCCATGTGTGACTGCATATGTGTTAAAACGGATCACTCCATATAGAGATTTGTGCAGTTGAATCCTGAATTTTACAACCGAAGCAAAATAGGTCAGAAGGTGTCCGAAAACATACGGATATTCGTTTATATGAAGGATACAAATCGTATACTGCAATGTCACACAAAGAATATCTGGTTAATCTTTGGAACTCTCCGCCTTTACAATTTCTAAGGTAGAAAAATTATGTCTAGTACTTATGTCTTTGTATTTATGAATTTAGTTTTAATGAAAATGCCTCAAAGACATTAAGTTGTTCTGGTTTTTTCATTTTGCCAATTTGGTGAAGGGTCCATATTTTTCTTTCACCATTTGGAAATCAATTTCACTTATACCACAAATGGGGATCAACAGGGCTAGCATAGTATAGTTAATGACCATTTTACAAACAGCTGTTTGAATTACAACTTTTCACTCATACACAATATGGTGGTAAATATTATACATTAAGATTACGGGATGGTTAATCTGAAAATACAGTTATGTATACTTATGTATATAGTCAAGTATGAAGTTGACAAATATGACAAAATAAATAATCAAGTTGGGAACTGTAATAGACATTTCAACAATACATGAAACAGATTGTGATCGCCATAATCTTGTGACTGGTAAAAGGAATATTTTTATGAGATGGCTTAACATGACAACTATATTCTAGCAATAATTTAACACACAGATGCCAAACCTTATAGCCACCCAGGTGAAACGCAACCTGCAAACAGACTTTTGCTAGATGGTGCAGTCATTGCAGAAATTATCTATTGAGTTTATTTAAACCAATAGCCTGAGAAAGTGAGATGGATGACTTGATCCGACACTTTGCTGATGACAGAAAGCTGTTCCATACAGTTCAGACAATTAAAATCACTGTGTCATGCAGCAAGAATTAGACCTCGTGAAATAGTCTCACCAGTGGCATAGATATAGGTTTCAATGAAGCCAAATACAAAAGACTCCATCTAGGAAGCTCTAATCAGAGATTAAAATACCAGATGGAAACTGAGATACTACTATTACTAGACAACACCAGAATTGAGAAGGACTTGGGGGTATTCATTGATGAGGAACTAAAATATGTGAGCTGTATGTTTAGACCCACAGTCTAAATGTACGTGAGCCATTATGCATTTGTTTTTATTTCCAGTTATGCAAGTTATAGTTTTAATGGCATTGGTCTAACTGCAGTATCTTTAGTTCTGGGGTCTAAACATATGTGAAATGTTTTTGTGTGTGCGTCCTGATATACATAAGTTCTAGTCTTCTACAATTACAAGACGTTCTGCTGTATGTTAAGACATTAAACTTCTGTAGTCGTTTAATTAATTGAAGTTGTACAGTAATGAAATATTATGTCAGAATAGTTTATTAACTAAATCAACAAACCTAAATGAGAAGATAGCAACTAACTACGTCATTATCGTTTCAAAAACAGGTGTGTGTGCACATCCTCACACGAAAACAGATGCACAGGCATCCTCATGTACATTTAGACTACGGGTCTAAACATACGACTCAAGTCTGTGTAGACACTTCATATTCTAAAAGCATCTCTGAATTAAATACAATGCCCTATATTAATTTGTGATTTTACGCGATGCACTTTAGGATTGCGTAGCGATCTGTGTAAACTGTATAGAGATTTATGACATGATACTGAACAAATGTTCATTGCAGACTGTATGGCTTTTAGAGCTGGTTAGCCTACATCCAGTGCAGAGGTCCATTAATCTCGGCCCACGTATTCCAAGCAAATTAATATTAAAACAGTTGCTCATACCATAATGTCAATGGGCCTAGATCAACGCGATTCTCATCTATATATGTTGATTTCTGCCCATTTTGCATTAAAGTGTTTATTGTAAATATGTTTTAGGATGTCGCCAATCTTGGCTTACCTGTGTGTTTTTCAACCATGGGATTAGGTGAATAGGTATATTAAACACACCACTGTTATGTTTCATCTGTTCTGTGGATATATATATATATTCTCATTCACTAACAAATATTTTCATGTTTACACCACTCTGAAGTGCCATGGGGTACCTCTAATTATGACACTTTTGAAATCACACTTTTAACCCTTTTTGCTTGTGCGAAATGGAAAGCAGACACCTTCAACTCCACGATTGGGAACACCACACAAGCTGCCCTCCATGTAGCGTTCTCGAAGTCAAGGACCATCAACTGTATCAGGCGAGGTGGCAGCACAGCCGATAGTTCACAAAATATCGCCAGACACTGACATATAACCAGTTCATGACAGGCTATCTTTGTATTTTTGAAATAAGGGAACTTTTAGCACATCTGATTCAATTGGGTTAAAAATAAATATTGATATTCATTCATTTATTGTGTAATAATAAAACATGTTTCTAAATGCAATGTGTGTATGGTTGCGCATGTGTGTGGTAACTTGGCAGCCTATGACCCTGTAGGTACGTGCGTATAAACGGCTCTTGCGTTCTGGATCATGGACAGAGCCTGCACTGCAGAGATCGGCATTTCTTTCAGATCGTTTCGGGGAGTACCCCCTTTCATGAATATTCATGATGCCTATACAGGTGTTCTTATTGGTTTGACTGGTGGATGACATCACGGATTTTCCATACATTAGCTTCGTTTTCTAATTTTAATGATCGGTCGAAGATTGAATTAATGGTGCATTGATGAAGTTATATGTTGACAAAAGCCATCTAAATTAACTTGAACAAATCTTTTAAAGTAAATACAAACATATACAAAATGTAGATAATGTTCTAAAGTTTAATTTGGTGAAAGTTTCATAGTCTTATGTACATTCGAACGTCTGTAATAGCTTGTGGAAAAATATTTGGCTGGCCACGATTTTTCTGGTTTGCCGTTGCCATTGGGAAATCCACCTAGAAACATGTACATGGTCGCATACCGGCAAATGGATGAAACATATGACAGTGTAGTAGACATTAGTTAGTTTTTTAGCCATCTGTTAGTTATTTAGACACCAGTTACTTATTTAAATATTTAGTCATCAAGTATTTTTTTAGACATTAATAATTTTTTTAGACAACTTTTTTTTAGACAACAATTAATTATTTAGAAATTAGTTATTTATTTAGATATTAGTTATTTAAATATTTAGGCATTTTGTTTTTTAGGCATCAATTATTTTTTTAGATATCAATTAGTTTTTTAGACATCAATTAGTTATTTAGACATTAAATAGTTATTTAGACATTAGTTAGTTATTTAGATATCAGTATTTTTCTAGACATCAATTAGTTATTTAGACAAGCTATTTCATTGACTATTAAGAGTTATGTACATTTTTGTGAAAATTGGATTTGAGGTCACAGGCCTTCCCATTCATTTCCATGTTAAGTAAGTAGCCATAAATCCGACATTTTTTAAGTAAAAAGTCTGTGAGTCTAACTTCCTTAATATTTGAGCTATAATCATGTCCTTTTTAGAAATGCAAAATGATCAAATGGCCACCCTAAATTCATACCTCATAACATGTGAGTGGTTGACAACATTAAACAGCGCTACGCTCCCAGAGAATGATAATGAAACGTGACACAAGCTGGATATAATTTAATACTCGCACAAAGTTTGTAACCAGAATTCAAAAAGCATGGTTGCATGCCGTTGAGCGATAATACATAAATAAAACATAATAGCTTTTACCTTCGCTTTTCTCGCTGAAAGAGGTCCAGCAATTTTCTGCTGTTTTGGAGTTTTCATCAAATCACTTTTTCGTCCCATATCTTAATTCTTATGATTGCATTAACCAGCTTATTACAATAAGCAAGACGATAAAAATAAATGTGCACCAAATGGATTGCTTTCCGGTCGTTTCGTACTCTGACTATTTTATACTACACTAGTTCGTACTTGCGTCAATCTGTCTAGTTTGTTAGAAACTCGTACCCGGTGTTCTGGTTCCACAACCCCGGGTGCGAGTTTCTTACAAACTAGACCAAACTGAAAGATTAATACTTTTAAGTCTCACACATTGACTCTTTCATTAAATGTTCACATCCAAAGATTGGCTCAAATATTCAGCCTGATTGCATCTCCACCACTTTATTTCATTTATTAACCAACAGCAGAACCCTTTATAACCGGATCACTGCATCAAATACGGATATATATATATATATATATATATATATATATATATATATATAATAATACGTAGATTGAATAAAACGCTCTATACAATTACCAAAAGGGGCCATTCAAAGCTCTTCGATATATTCATGTACGCTCCACTAGCCAACAAATATAAGGATCAATAAAATTTAATAAGAAATTTGAATGATCAACGATATTTACCTTGAACAGGTGAATTTTCGTTTAAAGAAAAACGCAATTATAATCTCCATAGGACAACCTGTTCAACAAAATTGTCTTCCTCCGCTAAACGCACAATTAATTTCATAGGCTATATGGCTTATTCAATTATATTATGATATTGATTATTATAGTATAATATATATATATATATATATATATATATATATATATATATATATATGGATGACCTAAATTTGTGGATGACTTGCTATGGAACATGAGTTGGTACATTTATGCCGTTGATAAATTTAGAAGTCAGTAAAATTCTGAAACGGTTTAACAACAAGCCTATATAATCACAAAAGGACGAATAGAATTTTATATGGGCTCCCAACAAGACGAAACTCATCTGGACGAATTAATTTTAAAGATAAAATCTTAACCTATTATGATAACCCTTACCTTAATTAACCCTTACCCCTAATTAATTGTCTTATTTGGTTCGTTTTGGGGGGATATTTTCCTGATTGTTCAATTTGGGATTCGTCTTGTTGTGATGATACATTTGAAACAGATATATAGATATACGCTATCCAATGGTCAGTTAGTTTATAGTGTTTGGAGCATTGGGGTTATATCCCAGATAGCATGTCGCTGTCGGACCGATGGCGGTCCACTATTTATCACTCCGTCAACCCACTGGCGACATCAGCCGGTGGGCCGACGTAATTTTGTCCTGCGGGCCAACGTCGGCTCAACGGAGACAAACCAATCAATAGGTCCACCATTGTATCAAAATCGGCAAACCAATCAGTCCAATGTTGGTTCAACATCGACAAACCAACCAGTCGGTCCAACAGCGACAAATATGAGCAGACAGGCTAATGGTGGCACTCCAAATATATACATGCATATACTCACAAATTATTACAAACAACATATTAAGTTTTAAAATGTTTATTTTTCGTTAAAAATATAATTTCAGGTGTCATAATCGGAGTCTGGAACTACCGTATGGGTAAATACATGTGATAAATGCTCTTTTACAAAATTGGTATTATAGAATTAACTTTTAATTTATTCAATTAAGTTATATTAGGCTAGCATTATGATGATGATTGTTTTACGGCCATTTTTGTGCATATGGTAGGCTAAATGGGCCGTATATTAGGTTAGTATGGACTTAATATATAGGTGGATGTATTACAAATGAAAAGATTACATACCTTACTTTTTCTAAAATTGCCTTTGGCGTCCGCCATGACGATCGCTCACATATTTCAGCCACCTTTTAATTACTTCTTCTGCGTCATTTCACTGAAGACAATTCGGTTGTCCCTAGCAACATGGAACATCGATCGAGTATAACTATATTAAATGCATATATTTTAACACTTATACTATATTTTCCAAAATAATATAATGAAATATATTATTGTGGCAGAAATAACTCACAATCAGAAAAAGGCATGTTTTGGGTTAGACAGGCTTTGACATTTTTCGGATTTTATAGTCCACAATAAGTAAGAATACCCTCTTCATTGGTGTCATTTCGAGTCTACAGTCTATAGACACACTCAGATTTTGGCAAATTTTAAGTAGCCGGACGATTTTCTACCGATATAATAGGCGACAAGGGACTGTAAAATAGACGATGTACGTATAGCGTCGGACGCCGGCTCCTATTGAAAAGGCTGATTATGTCGCGTATTAGGAAATTACAATTAATAGTTTATACGAAATGTGTGTGTGCGTGCGCGCGCGCGCGCGCGTTTGTGTGTTTACCCGTGTGGAATAAGGCACTGGCATAGAGAATCTCTAAGCGTGAATTCAAACTCTAGACGATTCTTTAAGAGGCTGAATCAAGAGCGGCGACTTTTCATGCTGTGACACGTGTAATATCTCACCATACAGCCCCTAAATCGCAATGCAACAACACTCTAAACATATGTTACGGCACTAAGAAAAGAAGTTTCATGAAAATTCTTTCAAAAATCCCCTGTCAACATTGAAGCACCAGAACAAATAATAAGAATAATAATAATAATAATAAAACAACAACAACAATAATGTATATTTGCTAGCAAGAGCCACTCAACGACGATGAACAAATGATACCCTATCATATATTTAAACATTACAAAGATCAGCATTATATTTACTTGTTAAAGCAATCTTAATCAGATAAGTGTTTAGAACAGATTATAATCTATAGAACAGATTTTTAAAACTTTTATCACTTTGTGTCTTTTTTTGTATATTACTGCCGTGTTTAAAATGGCTTGTGTAGCAAATTTTTAGATGTAGTTTTAAACTGGTTTTACAAATAAATAATTTAAGTAATGTTTATTTAATCAAAGCACGAAACCACAAGCTTTGGTTGAAGACAAAACATTCCATCATACACATGTGAAAGCATGCGATTCTTTTTGCCGCATTGCGTATAATGAAATAATTTAAAAAAATACTATTTTACGTCTAAATTTTCAGGTTTACAATGAAGAGAATATTTGAGAGCGAATACCAGAAAAGAAAAAGAAAGTAGCAGTTTGAAGAAAAACTAAACAAATTACCGAAGTTTACAGTTTATTTACCAGTACTCCAGCAATAAATAAGGATCAGCAAACACAAGATAAGCAGCAAAATCAAAAACAACGACAACCTACAACAGCTAGCAACCGAAACTGTACCTGGCAAAAAAACACGAATACGCGAATGTTTTTCAGAGCCTACATCCACAGCTGATAAATAATTAACAAAACTCAACGGTGTAGGTCAATAGGGATGTACAAACTGAGGTTAAGCTCTCATGCTGGGTCCTTAAATGGCATTCGGAGTGTCAAAATTGAATGACTCATTTAAAATATTAAAGCAGTCATTCAAAAATGAAGACAGATATTGTTCAAAAAGTCTCTTTTTCTGTCCAGAAAAGTTAATGGTGAAATACATGATCGGCAATGGTTAGTGCATGTACTCATCAATAACTGACTGCGTTAACGTAGTACTGTTATGTATGTAAGTTCTTTTTAACATTAAAAAGGGCCATTGATTCCTGCCAATGTAGCTGTTGAAGATGACAGATTGCCTATTAAGTGATGACGATATCACCTCATTCGATAGAATGATGTGGCATCTGATGAAAACCTATAGTGTCAGGGAATGGTACTGATAATGATTGAACATTTATTGTTGGTGTGTCCAGTGATTTAAAAATATATTTTATGCAATGGTAAAAGCAATGAACTGACTTTATTTGTTGTATGTTTGAATATTACTGTTTATTTATTATTTTTGTCAACTGCCAAACGTGTGAGAAGTTAATACATACCCGTATATGCATGTGCGATAATACTGTGAATTTATTTATCTAGTCAAGCTGAGTTTTCGTGCCTTCCGTCGTTTAGATTATGCTTCCATGGATTATTTTATGGCGTTATATCGTATTTTAGCTATAAATAAAGGTATGTATTTCAATTTTTATGTTAAATGCCATATAATAGAATGGGTAATTATTATATAGTTATGACTGACAACAATACGAAATCTGGCAACATAGTGGCAGCCATTCTGAATTCCAAGATGGCTACCAGGTATTAAATAATACCAGGCTAAATCACATATATCATAACGAAGGATTAAAGCTCATGGGCAATTATCTACTTATCCTGAAAACTAAAATATGGCCGAAAATGTGATTTCCGCTGCAGGGTTTCAATGACAGCCATTTTGAATTAAAAAGCGGGTCATAGGATTTTTTTAGTGTCATCATTGGATTCCTCATCCTCAAATATCTCGTCTCTATCTATCCTAGAAGCCGAGTTATAGGCAAAAACGTGATTTCGCTAATTTCACTGACGGTCATTTTGAAAATGACGCCACACAAGTAGTTCATCCCAATTTGATGATGGTGACATCCATTTTTCATGTTGAGAGAGGTCCTACGAACAAAATAAAATCGGGCCCATGGATTAATTCAGTTTGCCTTTACATACTTGACAAGAAAATGTGGTTCACCCTTACACTCAAAATTAGTAGAACAAATAAAAACAGAGCAATACGTACGGGAGACATGTCCCTCAGTGCGTTGGTGCGGTGGCGAAAGTATGCGTATGAACAGATCATGGGATACCTTTTAGGGGAGACTGAAACTTTTGGATCACTAAATAATGGTAACTAACCAGCTTGACCTGTTAGAATTAATTGCTATGTTTTCACCCATTTTTTTCTAGCCACAGAAAATAATAATAAAACAGAGGACCTGGGTTTTCTTTATATTTATCTAAGGAAGTATGCGATAAACCTATTCGGCTTAAGGCTAATAGAGTAAGAACATCAATTTGAGATTATTTGAGAAAAGCAAGCTATACTTCAGTTTGTGTGTGGATTCCATGCGAGCTCCTTCCAATGTGGAGACATTAATGGTTATAGCAAAATATATATCACCCGATGATGGTTTTCCCGTTGAAGGTTTTCTACCTATCCTTGGGTTGGTCAGTGACCCCGCTGAAAGTATACTGGATATAGTGGTAGGCTATCTAAGGATCGAAAGATTACAAAGTTGATTTCACTAAATGCCGAGGACAGTCATATCAAAATACAGAAAATATGGCGGTGGTATATCAGCAACATTTACATCTAAAGAAAAACAATCATATGTTACGTATAAGTCCTGCGACGGACATTCACTACATCTGGTTGGCCATGCTGCGGTAGATAATTGTTTAGATACAGTAAACGTTTTTGTCATTGTGCCAAAATATATATACCTTCTTTTCATCTTCTACAAAGAGGTGCGAATTGTGTTGCTATCATTCCTGAATGTAGATTCCAAAGTACCAATACTAAAGTATCTGCCGGCGGACACTATAGGTGGGAGGCACGTGTCAAAACAGTGTCTGCCATAAATGAGAGTTAGGAATCTATCGCTGATGCAAGTCATCTCCATATTAATGAGAATAAAAAGGATTATTTAAGAAAACAAGTTGGTACCATAACTTAATACCTATAATACTAATTCACAAATCTTACAAAATTTTCCTCTTCTAATAGACCTGGTATCATGTGAATATATTTCTTCTATTGTTTTGAACATTTTATTTGTAGATTGATAGGTAACATGCCATTTCAATGTTTTTAATTTTATAATATCTAGAAATTTCAAACAACAGATGAACAAACAATAGATGGGTATGGTCTAAATAACTAGCTTTGGCAACATTACGGATTGCCTTCCTTTGCAATAGCATCAAAGTATGTAATCGAGAATAATTATTTCCACAAATCTCACATGCCTAACTTAAGTAGGGAAGTATTAATGAACGGTACGACATGTATAAGTGGTTGTTTTCAAGCATGTGTTTGACTTTATAAATAGCAGAAATATGTTTCGATACATTTTTACAAACATGATTAATATGATCAGACCCTGATAATTTTCCATCTGCTAGGAATTTAGTAACTTAAACTGTACTCTCTTGCATGACTTCCAAGGCATCAATCTACCACTGGAAATATATTGACGGAGCGAAATGGTCACCATATAAAAGACATACAATATCAATAGAAATCGATGTACTATTGATAGAAGCAGTGTGTGTATACCGTGAATTAATTATGGCAGATAGCTGTATAGTATAGTGGCCGGCGGCATATACAGTAGTGACATATATTTATGCCATACAAGCTTAATTTAAAGTCCGCGTTCTGTGCAGAATTTAAAGCTTGCTCCTCCGTAGAGTTATATGAGCCGAAGGCCCATATAACTATGAGGATTTAGAACAATAACAATAAACGATATTTAATGAGTTAATGAGTAAACATCATAGTCCCAATCATAATCGCAAACCAATGTTACGCTCACTGCCGTTTAAGACTCTTTTTTCAGAATGTTTTGCTAACACACAGACAATTGACCGCCTCTATGGCCTCATGGTTTAGAGCGTTGGACTTTCTTATACAAAGTCATGCTATGCGGGAAATCGGAGGCTCAAATCATGGCGGTTGCACTAGAATAGGAGGAGGTTTTCATCCAGCCAGGCAACTGGTAATTAAGGTTTTCTCCGTTATAAATTGTTTAGAAGCATTAAATTACAGATCATGCATATGCGTCTCCCCCATTTAAGGTAGCCACGTAAAATAACTGCCATTTCGGCCAGTATATATATACATATATATATAAACACACACAATCGCTTTTAAATATAGATATGATATCGATATATAGGAATTAACTTGAAAAAACCCATGCAGTTAACATATGTCATAAACCAAATACAAGAAGGACTTTTAATTATTACAATATTCGTATAGGCTATATAGCCATTAGAACTAAAAGGAATTAATCATAATTTGGGAAACAACGATGAAGCTCGCGACTAGTAAAGGATTGTACGTATCGAATAGTTGTATCTCAAATTACTTTGTATCGTGCTTTAGATTCATAGCCTCTAAATGTCCGAATTAGAGCTGTATTTTGGGAGGTTTTCCTGTAGTTATCATTGAAAATCATTCAAGTAAGCCTGCATACACACTTCTCATAGCGGTAACGTGGCCATTATTTGATGCGCCCCCTGGCGAATGAAATAAAATATCCAGCTGGTGCAAAGAATCCCATAATGCACTCGCGGCCACGTCTTCAACCGCCATAGTGGAACCAACGTGGAAGTGTATATGAGTAACTGACAGGATGAATATTTTCAGGCTGAGTGGGGATTTATGCCATCTTTTGGCTATTATTGTCTTGTTACTTAAAATATGGAAGACACGGTCCTGTGCAGGTAAGTCACCTGCTGAATGTGTTGCGTAGTTTGATTGGTATCAAAGGTAAACAGTTGTCGGCAAAATGTGACAGACTCACACCCGCAAGAGTCACAGACAAGCAAACTAAATTATATCATATCAAATAAACATCTAGTTAAAATACGATTTGTGAGTAAACTTTATTAAAATGTTTATTGCGATCAGCTGATAAGTTTGCCTGTGAGCGCCCCAGTCAGTGTTGAGTGTGTGATTTATATGTGAACCACTAAATCAAATATTATTCATTGCAGGTCTGTCTGGCAAATCACAAATAATGTTTGCCATGGTGTACACTAGTAGATACTTGGATCTGTTTACAAGTTTCATATCCCTGTACAACTCATCTATGAAGGTGATCTTCATCTTTGCATCATTTGCCACTATTTATCTTATCTATATGAAGTTCAAGGCTACCTATGACAGTAACCACGACACATTCCGGATAGAGTTCCTTTTGGTGCCTGTTGCTGCTTTGGCCTTCTTGATTAATCATGACTTCACACCACTGGAGGTAAGCATTGGTTTAGGCCCTCACGATATGTATATCTGTACTAGGGCCATGGTGTCAAGAATTTCAAAATAGTTTAATCGAAGTAATAAAATTGCATCACATCCGATTAATTGCCAGTTTTACATATTGATTCTCAAGTTATAAAACCTAATTATGTAATATTAGTGGTTACTGGATATGCAGAGAGCTTTGGTGCAATTAAGGCCAGTAGCTAGAAGTACATAACACTGATTAGATCTAGTGCAGAAACCAATTGGTCAATTGCAGCACAGTTGACACCTTAGAATCATCAAGCTATGCCTGTTGGGCATGTGGAAAATTGGTTCTATTTTGTTGTCCACTCACTGCAGTTTAAACACAACAAATCATGATTACTGATTTCAATAACAATAATCAGTTATTGCACAAAGTCATATTGCACCTGATTTATCATCTACTCATCATGGCCCTACTCTGTACAGTGGTTTGCATTGTTACAAAAATAAAATATTTTAACTTATATATATGTGCATGTATACTTTAACACTTCATATCATAGTCAAAGTTGTTTGATTTACTATAAATCACGCATTTTAAAATAAATTATGTTTAAGGGCATTGTTTTTTAATACTTGTTTTACTGAAAATTTCCCTTCCAAAATTTAGGGTCGGTCTGGACCCCAAAAAATTACTGAAAACGTAGGGTCAGTCGAAAAAAATTACAGAAAGTTCTAGTATCTGAAAGATTTGCCATATTCGGTACCCAACCATTTACAAATGCACTGCAACATATATTCTGGATTTATTTTTACATTGATATTCAAATTCAGTTTGACAGTGGTATCTGCCTTCCTCAATGATCGTCTGGTCCATGACAATGTTTTCTATAACATATTCTTCCTTTAGTTGGGATTTCAGTCTCCAGTAGTTTTGCTTTTTTGAGCCTTTATAATTTTGTCTTAATCGTGAATCGTCAGCAAAAAGTAAACAATAAATATGTAACTGTCATCCTAATTCAAGATCAGGTCAGTTCCACTTCTAAATTATTTCACTTATTTCTACAGTAAATCGGTCTTCAAGTCTAGAAATCTTATAAATTTAAACTAATTATAACTCAATAGTTTGAACTGTAGGAAGATCTACTTAAAATTGCCATAAAAAATATCGCACTGATAAGGCTGCTGTGCACATATTCTTTTATCAGTGCTAGCCTTATCGTGGTGATATTTTCTATGGAGATTTAAGTAGATCTCTGTTTGAACTATTTGTGTTTCTCAGTGAGGGGGGAATTATAATTAGTTTAAAGTTGCAAGATTTCTAGGCTTGAAGACCCATTTACTGTAGAAATAACTGAAATAAATTCGAAGTGAAACTGACCTGTCACCATCTTGGATTAGACAGTGTGATAGCCTAATCCGCTTCTGGTGTTCAGGCGGTTCGGCACGAAAATAATAATAAAAGGAATAAAAGATTTTATTCCTGGCGGCAGGTTTTACCTGTGATTGGTGGCTTTGTAAAATGGGTATTCAAAAAACAAATGGCCTAATTGATTTTTTGACTCGTTTGATTTTTATTGGTTATTTTGTAAATATCAGACATGGGGTAATTGACACAAGGTTGATTATTTTCCATGTTATATCATGTGAAAACATCTATATTACCACAGCCTTGAGAAAACAATATTATGTGGCTTCAACTCCATCCCAACCTGGAGTGAGTTTATTAACTGTCTTTCTTGTATATTTTATAATTACCATATATATTACATAGAGCTTACTTGACTATAGTCACGCCATACATGATACGTCTTGTTGCTAAATATATATTTCCCAAAATGTAATCAATGCCAACTGTAAGATTTAAATGGAATATTAGTGTGCCTGTGATTATGGGGTGTTTGTCTATACTTTAAGTCTGTCCAGCTGTAATATTGTTGTACAGGCAGCCAGGCACCATAAATACCTGTGCATTCCATGCCAGATGTGTAACTTCCTCTATGGTGAAGGTTGATACCAGAAATATTAAAACAAATTATCATAGTACAATGGCATTACTGTCTGTTGTACATTTTTATTTCAATAACACACCAGAAAATGCATCTGGTTCTTTCAAAGCAATATATAAACACTGTTAAAACATAAATGCTTATCTCTGCAAGAGGATAGACCACATCAAATCTGCCAATTGTTTGGTAACAAGAAGCACCTACTAAGAAACCATGAGGTCGCCTCGGTGGTCTAGCAGTAGCGTGTTGGACCACAGATCACTACCAACATGTTCGAATTTCAGCGTGGGCATATCTGAAGTGTGTTTCATCTTTGACTTCACTTCATTACCCAACCTTGTGCACAAAAGTGGCCGTAAAACATCAATCACCATCATCTTTTACTATGAGGCTATATATTTCAGGTATAACAAACACAATTACCTGACATTTCACTTTTAAGAACAGTTCACCACCAAAAATATCTGGATGGTTCACCACCTACAGCAAATTTTAGTCATTTTCCTAGGTGATTCACTACCCGAAAATAAATGCACAAATTAATTTCAGTAGTATTTTTAATTGAATATTAATTTATGATTTGGGGTTGATAGATGTAATATTTCGGTGATTTTATAATTAGATACATATGTGGGAAAACTAAATCTGGTATCATGCTATCCATCCGGTCTTGCCAAGCCTTGAAGATTATAGCCTACATCTTTCGGCATTTGCTTCGCAGGACAGCACCATTAGACAGAAACTGAATGGCCAGACTGATTTTTACAGGGATGACAGTCAAAGTGATGGCTTGAAGAAACTTTCTCTTCCAGAAGACTTTATCCCCACTCAAGTAGTCTCACATTATCCTAAAATGTACAAACGCCAATTTTTTCTTGGGGTTTTACAGTGCCTCTCCCAGCTTGTGGCTCACTTTGTTCTACGATTTGCTTTACAGGTTTTTCCAAAGGCTGCTCTCATGCCTGCATTTAGTGATTCTTTATGAAGCGTGTCTGTTACTGTTAGCAGTGATTGACTGTTGGGGGTGGGTTTGATTATTTATACATTTCTCCATTGGGTTTGTAGGGGAATGTATTCTGCTGGCAAGAAGGCAGGTGCCATCATATGTTGACAGAAGATAAAGGTTGCTGACCTTGGTCCTATTATGGGCTTCTTGCAGGCCAAGTGTTTGGATTTTGCACCATATCGCCTGTGTGTTGTGAAACACACATCCGTTAATCATGTCTCTTACTACAAGTTCTAAAACCTGTTGAGCTGCTTGTCATATGTCCGCCTCAAAATCAGCAGTGATAGTAGTACCAGCTGTTAATCAAACTGTGCTTTGAACACACCTTGGTGGTAGTTGTCTCCAGACTTGCCTGATGTAAGCATGTATACTTGAGAAACCTGTTTGATGTTGAACAGCTGTGTGAATTGTTCACATACTAGATTAAATATTCCACGGGTTTTGAAACAGCTAGAGCTAGACATAAGATGATGTTGCTATCCCACAGAAATATCAGCAATGGAACATTCAGCATCATCAGATAACTCTTTAGTGAGGCCAGAGGTAATGTCCATTGCAGAATTGTCAAAAATTAAAGAAGGGTTGGTGTCAATAATTTTCATCGAAGGGCAACTACAGATATATTATCATGTGAGGTAATGTCCAACTTGTCGATGCAAGATAGTGTATAAGAATAACTGACAAATCCAGTGGTAATGAAACATCCAGCACTGAAGTTAAACAAAGCTGCACAGTCCATTTAGCCTACCATGTGCACAAAAGTGGCCATAAAATACCAATCATCATCAGCATCATCATGTACAAAGCTGCACTATTTTTAACTTTGCCCTCAGATTCCTGAACTGTAGATGGTATCAGAGTTAGTGCTCAGAATTCATTTGGAATTGGTGTAGTATAATAAATCTTTCACATTGAAAAGCCTAGGATTTTGATGAGCTTTGGAATTCTGTGAACATTCCAGTATGTTTGTCTCCATAAAATGCATGTCATTTCCTTGGTCACAAAAATATCTACTTAAGAATGAATGATTCCCCTGAAAACATGTTGAGAATTGGAAACTAAACCACTATAGCATGGTGTGCTGCATAGTGTAGAACTATTATTATACCCCCCATAGTATACCTTGTCCAGTACCTATCAACAGGTATGCATCGTATATATTTGTTAGCATCGGTCAATATCTATGATACTAGACATACAGAATATAGAGATATAGTCTGAATATTTATTCCTGACTTGACTGTTGCATTTAATTCTATTTAGAGGTAATGGTGAATTGTAGTGTTCCACATGGTTAAAATTTGTTTAATGTCAACTTGAATATAATACATTTGCCCTCTCTTTGGGGAAATAGTCTTCCATGTGACAGGTGGGGATACTTACCACTATACTAATGAGGACCAGGTAGTATATTATTATTAATAAAACGTATTATGCATGGACTAATATTTAACCACACAGTTTACATGAAGAAAAATCTCTGTATTCACATGTTCTAGGTGGAAATAATATTGTGTGTGCCAACAAACCTCAGTCAATATTTATTATGTTGCGGGGGTGGATTACAAGTCAGTAAATTCCAGATATCAACCAGATATTGCACCACCACTTGATTTTAACTCAGTTTTTTTTGTTCCACTTACTGATGCCAGAATTAGTGAAAATGTATATGATTCAAGAGAATACAAAATGTTGATGCAGGTATTCTGGAACCTAATACACTGAGGCCAGCTTTAATAAAGTATTTGTTGCGGTTAACATTAAGAAAAAAAGTTCACCAGGCAGAAAGCATTATTTTTTTGTATGAAATTGTCACCAGGGATTATTGACATTTAAAAAAAGATATTGCAGCAATTGTGGGAAGCAGAAGTTGATGCACTCTCAGCAGATGCACGAAACCCAGGTGCTACCTGGTTACCCAGGAACTCACTGATTGGTTGATTGATGTAAGACTAGTTGTAGTCAGTGAAAAAGAGATTGGCTCATTCAATGTTACTGGCTCCTCCGGCTTGACAAACACCCCAGCGCTATCAATTGATTTACTGACGTAAACTGTTATATGTTGTGGGTCTATCTTAAATCAAATAGACCTTCCTCTATGGCTTCATCGAATGTGTGAGTGGTGTCGATGCATTGCAAAGAATTTACTAACTTAATCGTGCCCTCAACAGAAATTGAAAACATTTCAGACACTGCCATATTGAACACATGTGCAGATAAATGTAAGTTATAAACAAATGCACATGGTTGACAATTAACAATATTGCTTGTAGGTCTTCGTACTAAATAGGTATTTAAATATATACTACTTCCGTTGGTGTGAAGGTAATCAGCTACAAGTGCCGAGGACTTGATCCATTGCAAATAATTTGTCAACTTAATTATGCCATCAACAGCAAGTGAAATTTAAACCATTTCGGACGCCACCATATTGCTGAATGTTTACAAGGTCATGGTCATTAGCAGTGTAGCCAATAAAATAACCACATACACAATTAGAGATGAATGCATTTGAAGATAAATGTAATGCACATGGTCAGTTAAAAAAAGATATTGGTGACATTTTGTTTCGCACCCAGCCACATTTGATTATTTTTTGTACAGAGTATACTCCACCCGGCAGTTATCTATTTTTCTCCCCACCCCGCCACGTTACCAGCAACAAGAATATTTTTAAGGCAGGTCTTGTCATTGTGTACCACAGTGTTTTGGTCACATGTAGTACCTGCACAAGGGTAGTTCACGAGTACCTTATTAGCCACTCCAATCGTGCAAGGGTTAGAGTACTGCCCAGCTAATTTCCAAAGGTTGTCACCACTTGGTCATTTATCCTAGGTGTGATCAGTGAGGGGGGCTAAATAACTCATCTCAGTTTGGTGAGTTGATTTTCACCAGTATGTTCCTGTTCCAGTTACACTTTTAGTACTTTCAAGTGAATTAGCTACTGTTATACCATAATAATAGTCAATCATGAAACTACATTAGGATGCACAGTAATTTTTATATATTGCAGTTTTGATAGCCTTGTTTGTATGTGCAACATTAAGAAAACATATCAGGCTATCATACTATTATCAGTCTTATGTAGATTATTTCGAAAGGTCTTGTTTCGAGTGTCCTATCATCATAGAATTGTCTTAAAAACCAACATCATATTTCAGTGCTATCCAATATGTAGTATACTGTAACTGTGATTAATTTATATGTATGTGAAATAATTCTTATAATGTTTCTTGTTATATTTGAATGTAGTGTCATCTGTTGCATTTAAATGTTTGATTGATCTTTTGCAGATTCTGTGGACATTCTCAATCTACCTGGAAGCAGTAGCTATCTTACCACAGTTGTTCATGATCAGCAAGACTGGTGAGGCGGAGACCATCACAAGTCATTATCTCTTTGCCTTGGGCATGTACAGAGCGCTGTACATTGTCAACTGGGTCTATCGTTACTACTATGAAGGCTTCTTTGATATTATTGCTGTCGTTGCTGGCTGTGTGCAGACTGTACTCTACTGCGATTTTTTCTATCTCTACATTACAAAAGGTATGTTAAAGCTGTTTGAACCTGACTTGTAATAATACTTTAATAGTGGCATGAATGGCAATTATAAATGTGGCTGGTTAATTCAGTGAAGAAGATGTTGATAGTCTGCAATTTAATGCTTCCATGTGCAGAATAATTGTAAATAAATTCAGAATTTGGTATAGAATGCATATTTTGCACAGTCATTGTGCTGCATATGTGAATCAAATCACATCCTGAATTAACTGAGATAGTATTCTATTCATTAGTGTGATTCATTGTAGAAGTAAAGACCACAATCTTAGTCTCTGAAGGGACAAAATTAGATAAATGATGATTAAGGCTTTTGAAAGATGGTCAGTTAATGCAGATCATTATGTTAAGGCTATGCAGTCAGTATATTTCTAGATAAATTTATTTTTGCACACCAGTGTGTTTTTTATTCTATTAAAAAAAGTCTGAAACATGATTAAGAATTGTGTGCTGCCAGTCTGGAGAACTCTTAGTTACTATATAGTTTTATTAAGGTTTGATTGCTTGTTTATTATGAAGCATGTAGAGTCTCCAGCTTGTAGCATAGATATGCAGGATTGATAAACTTATAATTAAAAAAAAATTGTTTTAGTAAAGTAAAATCAAGGTTTTATTCTTAATCAGTAGTGTTTGACTTTGTTAGCTATTTTTAATTAGTTCCTGATGAATATTTTCTAACATAGTACACTACTTAGGAGATAATATTGTGTGTTAGATATAAGATGAGTGTTGTATTATTTTCTACTGCCATTTCTATGGTCTCACATTCTTTTCAGTTTGGAAAGGGAAGAAGCTGACGTTACCAGCCTAGAAATCGACACCTCACTAGGATCTTGATATTCGTGTAATTAATGTATGTAAGGACACTTGACAGAGACAGCTATAGCTCCTTGTATTTATATTTGGTGTTTGTAACTAGATAACACCAGGTTTGTTTTGAATTTACTCTATAGAGTTAGTTATGGGTATAATGACATTGTAGTGAATGTTATGTGAATGAAGTCAGTGCTGTTATGTTTTACAATGCCAGTGTTCTCAGCATGGTTAGCATTTCATCAAAAGGTATTTGAAGTTATGTCAAAATGCACATAAATTTCTGTGTTGTGTTCTGTGTGGATATTTGTGGGCTTTTGTTAGGAAGCAGATTTCACCCTATTTCACATGGACTTACTTGTGGGCAGCCAGATCCACCTAAGTACAATATTTAATATAAAAAGAATATTTTATAGAAAAGGTTCACTTTCAGTATGCAGGACACCCAGCCAGTATCATGATAGGTCAAACACTAGTCAAACGAATCAAGAATATTCCATTTTATTTAACAATTCCCTTAAACTAATTGAATATCACTATAGCTGAAAAATATTGTCACAAAGGGTGTGGAAAGCTCTGCATATTGTTCCAATTTATCATTTACATACTGTAGCATAACCGTACTGCTGTGAGTAAGAGATCAAACCATTTAGGTTATGTATATTTATAGTAATGGTTAACTGTTTCTTTTTGTATAGATATAACATTGCCTCATGCTACCATCTTTTTGTTTTGTGTTGTCTTTACCACTTTGTTAAGTATGTATGTTTCATCGCTTGTTCAAAACGTAAATATTGTTGGATATAACTGCCAAGCTGATTTAATTTGTTACAACCTGTGTATATATAGAAAGTATTTGATGGTAATCATTATTAAACTAGTGCCAGAATAAAATTGGAATTAAAACTTCAGCAGTATTTGTTACTGTGTTAAATGTTTTATGGCAGAGATTAATTTGGGTCATCTGACTGTTGGCAATTGTTCTCTGTAATTTTTAAGTAATACATAATGAATTTTCTGTGAGATCGCTCTGAAGTATGTGCATGTTTGAAGAAAATAAAACAATCTTTCCTGGATGTATTTGCTTTCATGATGTGAATGTTTGCATCGTTGATAGATGACATGGCTGCTGAAATAAACATCAAGTACAGGCAACTCATTTGATGACAGCTGCTCTTGACAACTGGTAACAATAGTTTTGGCCATAACAATAGTTTTGGCCGTACAAAATGAGACCTGTCAGTACTGATACTGTAATATTTTACATGTCAAATCATTTGTTTCATTATCGAGATATTTTACAATAGTTGAATTATTCCTGTAGGATGGAGTTAATTTAATTTCTTTTTTTAAATACCACTTTATGATGCTGGTCTTTATTTTTACTTTGTACCATTACTGTAGTAATCTGGTAAGTGGTGGTCGTGTGTTTATTAAGTAAAAGAATGGTGATTTACTTAGTGCTTTGTCTTTCTTTGTTATGTGGCCATAGACTTGTTTATTTCACTTTCAGTTGACATTGTGTAATACTATTAGTAGCAACCCAAAATATGTTTGTTAATTATGTGACATCCATATTTAGTAGATGCTATGCCCTTTATGAATCGCATTTTTCCTATTTGTATACATAAGCAGCGTGCAATTGTATTCTCTTAAACAGTGAAATTCTTTACTGCTGCAAGCCAAATGCACTATTTGGCGTTAGATACGTTGTACATAACTGCATGTAATGTTGCATTTCTATAAAATGTGTAGATACCCATTACAGTTTGTGTTTAATTATGTTATCTGGCTTCTATGCCTGCACTTGGAGTTTTGTTGTAATGTAGCGAAGAGCCATTTCGTGTCAATTTTGGCTACATGTCTAATGTTTTGTTTGTATAAATAACACTTCTTCTAACAGTAAGATAAAACATATAGTGGATAAACAATTGATACATGTAACTGTAAACTGGTTCCTTTCAATTTGTCATTTAAACAATAACCAGTGTTCATTGTAAGGAATCGTGGCTGTTCATACAACTGTTGGTGAATAACACACACACACACACACACACACGGGATGTCTACCAGTGATGTCTTGACATGATCGAAATGAACAGTTATAAATAAACCATTGATAGTATATTTGTTTTATTTAGCACTGCATCCTTCGATGAAACAACATCTTTAGAGAAACTATTATTATGCTTCAATCACATTACTGGTCACATGAAAGGCAAATGTTCAGCATCTAATAATATATTAATATGCTTTGAAAATTGTAATTAAGAAATCACTCTCTAATCACTAAGTAAATAAATAATGTATGTGTTACAGTTAATCTGTATAATTAGGTAATCTGTATATTACCTGAAATTTTCAGGTAATTTGTATGAAATCTCAATTAGAGATAGACTTATTACCTGACTATTTCAGGTACCGGTAATATACATATTACCTGATTATACATATTAACTGTAATATATATATATATATATATATATAAAACAAAGATATTGACATCACCAATCAATTTATGCTATAATAAAATTAAACGAACGAAGAAATTCATGATTATAACGATGTAATGTCATTAACAATAATGTATCAGAACGACGAAGATCTTAGTCCAATATTTTAAAAATATAAAATTATAGTCAACATCTAAACAATAGATTTAGTTATCTCCTCACAAATGCATTCACACATTAAGAGCATCTAATATTTGGAGATCAGTATGGAGTGTTATTAATTTATATAAAGACCAGACATGACGTCAATTCCATTTTGCCAATTCCAATTCCACTTTTCCAATTCCGTTTTTTCCGACTCTGCCTAATACCTTTTACCATGAGTAGGTACTCCGAGTACCAACTTGGAATACATACTCCGGGTAGTTTATATTCCAAGTAGGATTGTCATGGAAGAAATATTTCTGAATTAAAAAATTAAATGGTTAATTAATTTGTGGATTTTATTTTGCCGTTCTAAACATTGAACGGGGTAAATTCCTAAACAGCAGTATCTCCATATAGATTACGGGCGTGCTATGTGTTGGTGCCACCATGTTGTGGGTGGAGCCCAAGGTATTCAGACCATTTTAGTTGGTTAAATGCTCACGTGCGATACCACAGTCACCGTGCATATCTGATTGATATATATATATATACCGTCATGGTGTCAAAAACATCTGCACGGTGAACTATTTATATTTGTCACAAATACACTGTATCGAAAGCAGTGATTTTTAATTACCTCAACCTGACTGTATATATTTCTGCGGATAAACTCAATTATCTCCTATGGTAACTGTAGGCAGTCGACGTTTCTGGGTCGGAAGAGAGATGGGTAGAGTGAGAGAGAGAGAGAGCAGAGAGCTTGAATGTACAGTATGGCATGAAATGGTAATACACAGCTGCGGTAACTTGGATATAAAGCTCAAAGATGAAACCACAAAAGGTAATATGAAGCCACCATGTTCTAATTGAACGTCACACACCATTTGATTGCCAGAGATATCGTATACTATATTATAGGCAAGTGTTTTAGAGCATTTGTCGCATTGATCTATAGTTATTAATTTACACTTTACACAGCAGTAATGAAATCCCACTTTGTGATGTATGCTTCAAGACCTCTTGATGTGGTGACTCCATCATCGCTAATTATATTTATTGCCTCGACAATTTCTTGTTAAGCTGCTATAACACAGACAAACAGTCGACCCTCGTCCCTTGATGCCCAACGAGTTTCACAGAGTGTTTTCAGTTTAATCCGTTTCCCCATTTCTTCTCTGACAGGAGCAATGCGCTCTAGTTGCTCTTGAAATCCATAAGTCTCTTTGCAGAGGTTTTGAATAACATTACGGACAATTTGTACCGTTGAAGAATGAATGATACAGAGGGTGAGAACACGGGGATGGCAATGTGCATATTGTGTTGTGAGGATGATTGCGCGAATCCTTTATTGATTAAAGGAATTTAGTCGTGAGGTCATCAGCTTTAGAACAAAAAACAGGAATTCTTCACAAACTGAGTGCTTGTCGGTGTTCGTTTTCTTGTGCACAGATTGGACACATATTACAATCTGTTCCTTGATGCTACCATCAGTTGACTCATCCGCGATGAAGGTAAACCAACCTGCATTATTACAATCTGTAACGGTTGACTTCAGAATTTGGTTTGCAGCAAGGTAAAGTAGTTCATTCTGGATTGTGTTTTCTGTTGAGATAATCCATAACGTTTATGCCCTGTCCAATTTGTATTCGTTCAAAGGCTTCCCCTCTCGCAACACAAGCATGGTGACTCTCATTTGTCTAAGAATGATGCGCAGAAATAATCACTTTATCAATACTGGACCACCCACTGGTGCGCATTTTCAATGTTGAATCATTACCGAACAGTTCATAGTAACAACAGTATACACTGTCTGTTGGCACGCTATAACGTAGGCATGGAGTGTCATCGGGCAAATGTGTATTACATTTTCTGTCCTTCCTAAAGATTACTCTGAAAAAAGTCCTATATTTTAGTACATCATTTATATGGTTAGCCATATTCCATTGACTTGAGATACGTACATGCAAAGCTATACCCCCGCACCACAAACACATAATATATAGGCTATGTGGCTTGATAATACAGTTTTAAAATGTACAGTAGCTACCTTGATTTCAATGGATAAGAGTGTCGACCATTCCAAAGCCCTTTTCATATTCTCCTTAGCCAGGCTAGATCCATATATGTCGGGGTAACCTGGCTCATTCAACCTACTAGTACCAACAGGGCCAGGGTTATGACGCTTTTCAGATGAAGGTATCGAGCTTGAAGCCACTGGAATGGGTATCTCAGGTACGTCATCAAGCGGAACATGAGGCCCTATAGCCTCATCACATGGATAAAACCCAGTACGCACGTGCATACGTTCATACATGCTGGTTTCGCCACACACACACACACACACACACACATATATATATATATATATATTTAACGTTCTATTTCCTTGCTTAGATGTGTGTTGATTAAAGTGGGGTGATTTAAATAGTCACAGTGATTCTAAATTGCTCATTAATGTAAAACATGTTTTATTTTGTGCTTGTATTAATTTTGTCAAAAATTAACTGTTAAAATATGCTATCTGCAGCATTGTAAAATGTAGGAGGAAGTGCTTGACTTCTGTTGTTGTAACGATTGGCGAACTAGGAGTTGTTTAACATGGTGGCACCTCAGTTTGTTGTAAAAGTCACTTTCGGAGGAGAAAAAACCTTACCAGTTGCCTGGTAGGACTAAATCCTCCTCCTACTATAATGTCGCGACCGGGAACCCCCGGCCTCCCGAACAGCATAGACTATGGGTACGGAAGCCCCATGCTCTTATCCACTAGTCCACAGGGGCGGTCTGATCTGTCCTTGGTATATGTAGGGATCTTTCTGGAGAAGTACGGTTATGATGTCTGGTAGGAATGTTGATTTCCTTATGAACAATGCTGCCAGGTGGCAGTCTGGAAGTTTGTGGTCTTCCGGGCGGAGATGACCTTTAAGTATTCTTCGGTGCTTCGGGTAGGCTAGGCAGTTAAGCAGATAATGTACCGGATCGTATACTTGTTGACAGTGCCGGCATATTGTTAAGGTGACGGGCTACAATAAGGTTTTGTTGTTCGGGGAGAATCCCCAGGCCGTCGCTCAATCAGCACAGCCTCTATGTTGGAGTGGTTGAGAAACCCTACTCCCCCACCACTCACAGGGGAGCAGTACGGAAAGATGGAGCCGAAATACCCTGAGGGTGGTCACTGCCAGAGTGTTTTACGTCCTCAGGGGTTTTTTAACGTCCCCCTTTATTTTAAATAATTCAATGGAGACGGCAGTGCCATTGAACGTGGTCAGCCAACCACGATGTAGTGAGCCGAGAAATTAATCTCTGGAAAAGTTTCGACCTCTTACGGGGTTCGAACCTGCCAGCGTTGGCACCAAGTGCCGGGTGCTTAACCGCTAAGTGTCAACAAGTTCCTTTAATTCATCTCCTCTCATGCGGCGTCATCTATCATAACGTTGCTTATATTTTTCTATGAAATGCTGTAGTTTACTATGTCCTTGGGCAGGAATCCGCTTTGTCTGAACCAAAGATTAAACCAGAACAATAGGTTTCCCAGAAACGGCCTGTTTCAATGGTAAAGTTTCGTGGCTATTTATTGTCAAACGTCCTGTAAACACAATTAGTATAATCATTATGCTATAGATTAATGTTTGGATAATATATCTATGAAATTACTAATGCTGTCTGCTCTAGTTTTTATATTCTACCAAAAAGTAGATAAGCCAAGGATTTGTAGACTTTTGGATATCTGTTATATTTTTACAGATATTATCACTAAAAGAGTGTACTTATGATCCCAGTAGGTAAATAGTATACACGAATTGGAGTCAAAGCCAAAAGTAGTGAGTCTAACATTGCAACACGAACATACCAATTCCAAAGACTATTTATAACAAGACGTGTTACTTCGCGTTTTAACATGGGACGCCATTTTGAATTCATGGAGCGCCAGGGCCCTAGCGACCGGAGGTAGATTGTCACGGACAGCTCCCTTCGTTAACATGGCGCTTAATGGCACTGGTTCATTCTTCGCCGTTTTCGGCTGCAGTAACAGAAAAGGTATACACAAATAAAGACATCCCCGAAAGGAAATGAAAGCTAGTGTAAAAATTTGATATGATCTGACCTTTTAAAAATAAAGGATATTTAAAAAATAAGCATAACATTTTGAATTAGACACACCCCTACTTGACATGACCCATTCAGTAGGCCCAAGCAGGATCTATCTAGATCTATATTTGTTTCAGACAAAATCTGATTAAATTTTATTGAACAAAACTGTTAAATAACCTAAACCACGTTCAATTATTTCTGATCAGCTGTCAAGTGATCGCAAATTGTAGGCTATGAATTAATTAAGTGACTGGGTTGTGAATCATTTAATTATTTATTTACAGTTTTAGAGATTCGTTTCCTTCGATATCATGTGTGCACAATTAAAGTGTTAATTAATAAAAGATATGTGATCATGTAACATATAGTACTAGTATTGGCAATTCATTTCAACCATGCGCACACATGTACACGATCACATGTGGACAACCAGAGAGCTTTTGTTTATCTAGAAATACCTCCGTCGCTGGAGGCGCCACTGGTTCAAAATTCAACATGACGCGGCAAGAGTAACGCCTCTCTATATTTAAACTCTCTGAGGGAACCACTGAGAAAGATGGCGGCAAAATACGGCGACGTGTTTACTGTATACATAGGCTTGAGGCGCGTAGTGGTGCTAAGTGGATATGACACCATTAAGGATGCGTTTGTTAGACATGGACACGTGTTTTCAGGACGACCACCGCTGTACTTTTTCACGGGCATAACAAATGGTTACGGTAAGATCAAGATAGGTTAATCTGTTCGCTAAGTCATTGTACAAGTGTGCGCATGTGTGTGCGGTTAAGTAGTGTTCGCAAACGTAAAAGCACATAGAATCGTGAATACAATATCTAGACGATTTACCAGAGGACAGAATATTGAATAGAAACTTTTATCTGATACATATAATTTCCTAGCTTTTCCAGTACTTATTTCCTGAAACTGATATATTACACCACTGGTCCAGAGTAGTACAACCTATACATCCATAAATCTGTATGTCCATAAAGTTAACTATCCATCTGTAATCTTATACATGTATAGATCTACATATCCACAAACTTAAACTGATCTATACATCCAGTTATACAAATATAATTTGTTATTTCAGCTACTCATCATCCAGTAAAACCGAGACCAGCAGCTTTTGTTTTTGATTAATTCATTTGATAAACGTCAACCTCTTGGATAGTTGAATTTAGCTGCATGTGCACGTAAAATATACAGACAATTGACCTTACATACTGCAATATACAGCAGTAGAAAAAACCCTGACATATATATACTTCGATGCAGATATTGTCATGTGTGTGTGGGTCACTGATTGTGAGCGCGCGCGTGTGTGTGCATTTTTACTGTGTGTGCATTTCGTTTAGAAACAGAACCAAGGAAACTTTTCATACTCAGACTGATGTATCTCTGATCCTAACTCTGCCTCCAATATAAATATAATTTGAAAAAGCTAAAACAAACCTTGTGTAAATATAGACTTAATCTATATGACAAAATTCAGTTTAAGTTATACGGAAGAAAAGGCGTTACCGAAAGCTGACGTCTGCTACTATTGTTTTAATGTTTAAGTAATACAAGATAAAAGTTAGCGAATCATCACAAGTCGTATCTCACCAGGTATACATTCATACTTCGGTTTACTTGATGAGTATCTATCATGGTAATACAATACATACTACGTCTTACTAGTACCCAGCTATTTACTTCTACTACTACTACTAGTATCATCATTACTAGTACCCAGCTTGATACTGTTACTACGATTACTTAGCTAACTGGTGCTGCTGCTGCTACTACTACTACTACAACAACTACTTCTGCAACTACTATAACTTCTACTGTATAATAATAATAATATTTTGTGCTAGGTATCATTTCAAGTCAAGGACCATTCTCACTTGAACAGCGGCACTACGCTCTACATGTGTAACGGGATTTTGGTTTTGGACGATCGATTCTCGAGGATCGCATCCTAGAAGAAGTGAATTTCTTCGTCAGAGAGCTCCAGAAAAACGTCGACGTTCCGTTTTATCCACAGCCAGTCCTCCAGATGTCGGTAGCTAATGTCAGTAGCTTTTGGTCGGCGGAGGGAATAGGACGATCCGGTTTTTATACGCTACATGGATATTTTGAACGAAGCCTTCAAGGTTTTTGGCACCGGAAGCATTTTGTACCCATATTTCGGTAAACGTTTAGCTGAGGCTCATAATACCATGTTACGTAAATATTATGCATTTCCTCTGATGCGAGATGTATACTCCTCTGGGAACCGAGCATCATGTGATGGCAGTGAAAAGGTGTATGAAATAGTGTATGAAATATTACTGTATACCCAAACACGTATATAGAGAAGCCCATCTGCTTATGAGTAAGCGTTACCTAAGATTGTCTACTACTACTACTACTACTACTACTAGTAATAATTACTGTCCCTTTCCAAAGCATCTGGGGCATGGAAATAAAGGTCCAAATATTTTATATTAATTAAGGTATTTACCTGGTGATTGGTTCAAGGTTAAAAGGCTGCACAGAGGTATGGCTTTTATGGATTCCCAATTCATTCGTATGATTGAGGAACACAAAACCTCAGCTGATAGAGAACAGGAGCCTACTCATTTCATCGGTGCATATCTCGAGAAAATGGTTAAGGAATCGAGTTATTCAGGTTGGTCATATATCTGTTTGCTTGTTATAGACATGTCTCCCAAAACAACAAGCACCATAAATCCGCTGAGTGTATGCTAAGACGCATCATACTCTAGGTATATTTATGCGGTGGTGTCACCTTTTGAAACAGAAACAAGTACCGCTAATAGAATAACCCGAACATCATTTGGACATTAAATACTTCATCGAGTTATCAAATCCAAATAACACGAAGTTTAGTGTTTTCTTAACAATTACCGTCTATCAAGCGTGTAAATTGCTAAGAAAATATAATAATAAATAATGCTGAAAAGCTTCAGAAGTATGCGTAACAGTTCGTATGAATTAAGACTTGACGTGCGGTTGTATTTGTCGGTTTATTTAGCCAAGCTGTATGTTATGTCAAGTGATTTTATGTTTGTCATATACAAAACTTGCTGACACCAACAAAATTCAAACTATTGCAAATAATAGTTGGAAGACAATAGAAAATACTACCAGCGGCAAGCCAAAGCTTACTGGCTAGACGACAAGTGTCAAAACACATGTATGCTCGCAGTAATCCAATACCCAGGTCGGTAATAACCCATGGTCTGCCCGGTAGGCTTTCGGGTACTTCGGGCCCCTTTCGGTAGTTCAATATTTCACCCATTTACAGCTGACAGCTTTACCTTGGTACGGTGGACACTAGGCTGCAGTACGTGGCTCTATAACCATTTTGCAGGTTTTCTGAAGAATTATAATTAAGTTTCAAAATAAATTTAATATATATATATATATATATATATATAGTATGTTATATATGGATAAATATATGTGTACATACATGTATATCACTATGACGTAGAGTGTAAAGTACCTTTAACCATTGAAGCCACAGGTCACTGCTAAGAGTACCTCATCAAAAATAAACTGACGGGCTACTAGTCTCTGCTGGACTCCTATACTTCAGACTAATAAACCTTATGTATAATACGTACACGGCCCTTCCAATCCCATATCAGATAGGAGTCGGTGTTTATGTAACACAATATCTGCATGTTGAGTTGTCCAATTTCTTTTGCTCGCCGGAACTAGTGTGGATGATTTATTTATAAATCTCGATTCATTAATGAATTCGTTTGGCACGTCAAAGTTTTAATAACGGAATGAAATATATTTTGATGCTTCAATAGAACGACAGCTACGTTCCATTATCACTGATCTGTTCGCTGCTGGAACGGAGACAACGTCAACAACCCTGGCGTGAGCCATCCTCTATATGGCGCTGCACCAAGACACACAATACCGAGTGTACGCCGAGATCAAGGAAATCATCGGAAGACATGGTATTCCGAGAATGGATCATCTTTCTCAGATGCCATTCACAGAAGCTTGCATTCTCGAAACTCACCGCCTGGGCGACATCTTTCCACTGTGTGTGCCTCACGCCGTAACTGAGGACATTCATTTCAGGTGTTATTCCCCCCCCCCCGGGTACGATGGTACTGTCAAACTCACACGGCGTACATCGAGAGAACTCATCCCTTTTTCCATAGGTAAGACTTTCGATATATATATTACACAGCACCAACTATTTACATTTTATCATTTATATTTTTTCCTAACGCTTATTGTTATGCATTTTATACTGTTATATATATATATATATATATATATATATATATATATATATATATGAAATACATAATTGTTTGTCATTTATATGGAACATATTGTGAAATTTGGAAAATAGAACCATATTTGTGTTTTGATAATACACATATAAACGATGGCCATTTTGTATTCTTGTAGAGAAAAGACTTTGCCTAGGAGTAAGCTTGGCACGGATTGAATTAGTTTTGTATTTTACATCGATGATGCAAAATTTCCGCTTTCGAGTCCCACCTGGATATCCTCGGCGGACATGCAAGGCATATTTACATTGTCCAACTCACCGAAACGTTTTGATGTTATCATATAATCTAGAAATGAATAATAATAATGAATAAAATTAAATAAAAATTATCAAAACAGTTTGGATTAAGCACCAATTAGGGTGTATACTCCCTAGCAAAATATAAAAATATTTTCGAACGGAATGAGTGAGTGAGTGACTGCATGGCTGAGTGAATAAGGGAGTTGCTAGTTTTGCCTCAAAGTTGGACACATCTAGAACATCGAACAAAGGGAAAATCCCTTTAGAAATGGGATGATCAGTTAATACCATATACGTTACATAAAAGCCTTAGATCATACAAAAAGTTAAATTTTATTGATAACAACTTGTGCAGCAAAAGCATTTGACTGAAGGATAATTTATATTCGGTTTCAGAAATAAAATTGTTATTGGCTATAATTTTATAGGCGTGTTTACAAATGTAAAGCCTTTTCAGGTACAATAATATTTACATCCTTAAACAAGATAAAGTGCTATGCGAATCGTGAAAAATATCATAGTACACTAGTACATAACGTCTGTTATTCTGTAGAATGAAACATAACTCAATCCTAGATGGATTGCAATAGAAGGTATGCGATTATATAAAACAACCCCTAGAATATTGACACAGTATTTGAAGAATACGCTATTTTAAAATTTCGTTATTTATATCGATGCCGAAACCATTTTTTCAGTTCTATATAATAATAGATATAGGTGGTTCATCAGGCACAATTAAGTTGCTTAATAACACTAGACGGGAAAGATCAAGTTGCCCCATCATCATATTATTTCAAATTGTTGCAGTGTAATTGCATTGTATTAGAAAATGTAACAGAAACACTTTCTCATGTAGAAATAAAAGAGACTGAATTGCACATTTGAATGATTATATATTTAATAGTGCCATAGCTGTTGGTCGGGATAAATTAATTTAATGTAATAAATGTATGCACAGCAAGGTGATGGATTAATACGATTTAAGTGATAATTGTAATTTATGCTGTACTTGTATATTCCTCAGTTCATATACAACAAGAAAGTGAGTCTCAGTAATGCAATTACGCTGCAGCTGTCAATAAAAATAAGCCTTAAAGTAAATTTATCAAAACAAATTTATCTGGGTTCAAGATGTGTTAGACATTCATAGGAATTTGGAGGTAAGTGACTACATTAATTATTGATAATGAAGTTTACATTTATAGATGTCGGCCTATAGATGAACATAGAGTTGTAAGGTTTGGCCTAATGTTTCGATATTCCATGCAGTGTTTGGAGATAGTTCTATAATGTCCAAATTCTTCGTCCATTTTGGGTGGTGCAAGTGGCAGATAACATTCCGTCGAATATCTTCCCCAAATGTCCACCTTTTTCTATCTATCGAAAACTCTCGCCGCTACCGCATTTCCTCAAAATAATTATGCAAATACTGTAACTACCTTTGTGTAGTTTAAACACGTAGTCAGGAGGTGACAACATTTCACGCTTGAATACAGAATGTAGCCTACCGATGACTGGTCACCCACTGCCTCTATTGTACGAGAACTTTAGCCAGCAATATATAAGCTGCCAGTTTTTGTTTTGTAATTATTAGTGAAAATTATATGTTATGGTAGTGACGGTGGAATTTATAGGACAACAAAATATCAATTGCATTTTCCTTGCGACTATGACTAACTATAGAAAGTTTAATATCCATAATTACACCCTTGATTTCATCTTTCTTCCAGAAAATCGTATCAGATGCTCGGACAAGAGATTGATGCGTGTATTAGCAGCCCACAGATCTGGCTGATAGGTATTATAGTCTTCATCTTGGCCTACACTTATCTAACGAAGGAATCATGGAAGAAACTACCTCCAGGTCCCCCAGCTTTACCCCTGATAGGATCCTTACCGTTTCTTGGTTCATCAGATATTCGTGAACCGCTGAGAAAACTGTCGAACAAATATGGCAACGTGTTCACTATATATCTCGGAACGAAGCGTGTTATTGTGTTAAACGGATATGACGTAATTTATGATGCCTTCGTGAAGCATGGACAAGTATTCTCTGGCCGACCAAAGACATTCATATTTACAAATGTCACCGGAGGCTATGGTTAATATATAATCTATATCTAAAATGACAATGTTAAAATAACGGAACTATGATTCTGCTTTAAACTTTTAATTGATTTTTATCTATGATTTAAATTGCAGATTTAAAAAAGTTAATAAACATGTTTTATTTGAAAAGGCGTAATTTCAACGGAAGGTGAGTTTTGGCTTGAACAACGGCGCCATGCTCTCCATATCTTGCGCGACTTTGGTTTTGGGCGTTCAAAGCTCGAGGAAAGAATTCTAGAGGAGATTACATTCTTCACCCCGGAGATGGAAAGGAAGACTGACAAACCTTTATATCCTCAACCAATTATACAGAAATCCGTGGCTAATGTAATAGCCTCAGTGATATTTGAAAAGAGAATGGATTACGAAGATCCTATCTTCACCAAGTACTTGAAAATACTTAATAGGTCCATCCAGGTTGTAGAAAACAGTGGCATTATTATAATAGTAAACAGTGGCATTATTAAACGATAATCACACACATAACACACACATATCGATAATTGTCATTTTAGCTGGAATATAAATTCCAACATGGGTAATGTTGTTGCACGTTTTTGTTTAAGTACTTATTTGTATGTTATTTATTTGTATCTAAATACAACTACAGATTTCTTCCTGTGGAATTTTTCACATCAAGCAGGTCCTACGTGACTTTGATTATATGAACTCGGAATATCAATGTATCATTGATGAACACAAGGAGACGGCCAAGGAAGGAAAACAGGATGATGATTTTATATCTGTTTATTTGAAAAAGATAGAAGAAGAAAAGAATGTTGAAGATTCATCATTCACTGGTACGTATCTATTAACAGAGTTATCTTTCATATGAAAGTAAGATTAATAGGCTTTACTGTCTAAGGCATATTACAGAATTATATATTGAATCAATCCCTTACTTCTGTACTTGTTTATATATGTCAGGGTTTACGTTTGAACAGGTGTCAAGTGTGTTTGAACATATCTTTCTTTATTATTTAGAGAGACAGCTAGTTGGTCTCTGTAATGATCTATTTGGTGCTGGGACAGAGACCACACCAAACACTCTATAATGGGCCATAATATACATGTCCTTAAATCCAGATATGCAAGCTCGTGTTCAAGCAGAAATTGATGACGTTATTGGGAATGAAGCCCTACCAAGTATGCATCACCGGATTCCAAATTCCGTTCACCGAAGCAACCATTCTTGAAACTCAGCGTCTCGGTGACATTGTACCTCTAGGTGTTCCACATGCTGTCACAAAAGATGTCTATTTCAGAGATTATTTCATTCCAAACGGAACCATGATTATACCAAACATGTACAGTGTACACATGAATACCGAACTGTGGCCAGAACCCGAGAAATTCAAACCAGAACGGTTTTTGGACAGCGAAGGCAAGATTGACAAGAAAGAGCTGATCCCGTTTTCTCTAGGCAAGTATAATTTTGCTCATTTATAACTATTAGTTTAAACTAATTATGGAAAACACTTAAACTGATTTGGTTTACGACGCATTTTAGGCAAGAGACTGTGTCTTGGAGAAGGTCTGTCCAGAACTGAACTCTTCTTATATTTCATATCGATGATGCAGCACTTCAACTTCAAACCTGCACCTGGCTACCCTGCTCCAAACACAAAAGGTCTGCTGGGGATTACGAACGACCCGGAACCTTTTCACGTGCTTGTTGAAAAGAGGAATTCCAAATAGATATGTTCCAACAATTGTATTGTATTTTATTTTGTAGAAGACTTTATTTTTGCTAGGATATAAATACTACTTATTCCAAGAGCCAACTAATCTAGATTCGCGTACACACTAGACATATATGTAACCAGTCTTCTCTCATCGTTGTAACATCCTGAAAATAATTAGTGAAATGAGCTTTTACTTTCTTTTAAAGATACAAATCAATCCATATATAGATTATTATCTTGTATGCAAATTAGCACGTGATGTTTAGCATAAACAACGTAGGGTAAGGTAATTTAATAGCAATGTACAGAAAGTTTTTTACTGTTAGTTTCTGTTTCTGAAAAAAACCCTGCGATGTAACCCCTTCAATGGTTAATGGAAGCAATCTGGATCTGTCTATTGTACACCAATATAATAGTTTCGTTTAAAGTTTGTTGAACAGAATTGTTTTCAGTGCTAATTCATTTAACGCTAGCTTGTGGCATTATCATTCTTTATCTTACTACCGTAAATGACGATAAATAATATATTAATAAATTAGCGGACATGGATAGTTCATCGGCTGCTTTATTATGGACATTTGCTATTTGAATTTAAGAATGGTTTTGCGTGTGTGTGTGTGTGTCTGGCTGTCTGTCTGTATGTGTGTGTATGAAGCGAAATAGCCTGTTTAATAAGGTATGCCTTTTAAGGCTAATGTTTTCTTTTGAAGAAAAGGCAAATACGAACAGGTAATTTCACCTAAATCGGGCCCACCTGTCTAAAGCTGGCCCAGAAATAGCTAATTTCTTCTTCGTGTTTATGAGATGGATATGTTTTTTGGTACCATCTACTGGTACTATCATTTCGAGACGTGCATCCTATGTCATCACATTGTGATTTGAATTAGGACGCGCGGTAAGTTGAGGTATGAATAACACATATTTGCAGAAAGGTTTCACATAGACATTTCTGAATCTTGGCACTAAGTAAATAGCATATTATAGAACACAAGTAAGGCATTTAGAACATGTTTAGAAAATAGTTTTTAAAATATTTATTTTGTGTGAAGGCGATCCCTTCATGTCCTTCTATGCTAGAATGTGTATGTATTCAATTTCACCTTAACCTGGCCATCGTATATTCCTAAACCTGGCCATGGCTAGGTTTGGGTTAATGTCAAATATTTGGGTGTGGATCTGTTTTTGATAATTAAAAATACTACTAGAGTAAACGGCCATAATGTAGTAAATATTAAGGCTTTAAAATGTCCACAATGGGCTATAATAAGTTAAGAGGAAATAAATTAATGCATTACAAGTCCACAATAAAGTTAGACGGGTGTCTTATAATAACACTATAGTACTCAAGTTATTAATCGATTATTTAATCACATTATGCCCTGTGAACAATTAACAGTAAGCTCATATGATGTAGGTCTCTGTGGTAGATGTTTCATGGGCTGAATGTAAGTGACATATTGGGGATGTTAACTAAATAACAGCTCCTACCCACACTCAAAGCCCATACGCACTATGCTTTGGAATGAGAATGACATGCTTGCAGCAGTTCAGACAGTCAACTGTCTTGATGTCCCAGCGAGCAGTCCAAACCATATTTAATATACCACGGGCAACACTTCAAAACTACCACGATGAGATAATAACACTTTGATGCAAATCCAGGATCATGTCCAGGTTCACTTACCAACAAGAGAAAAACTGTTTGACTATGCATGTAACCGGACAGACGAGTGTACGATTCGGCAGGGAACAGTTTTTGATATATCCAGGGCAGTATGCGAAAAAGTATGGTGATAATTTCAACGGTGGAAAGCCTTGAAATAAGTGGTGAGGTGGAATTCTGAAACGACACCCTGATCTGAAGTTAGAAAAACCAGAGCCAACGGCAACTGTTCGTCATCAGGGTATGGAGGGGGAAGTTGTGCACAGTATGCTTGACAAATTTAGCGCCAAAATGTGGAATATGGATGAAACTAGAATTGTCCTCGATCACAAGCCATTGAAGGTACTGGATAGGTCTGGTACACTCCACAGTAGGTCAAGTGGAAACAAGGAAGTGACAATAGTTATTGCAGCCGTCAATGCTGGTGGTGGGGGGGGGGAAGTCTTTAATATATATGGTTGAGAATCTGTTAGATATTGTGTACGTTCTTTAGCTAGGAGTTGAAACAAATCCATCTTTGTGGATTATTCAGATACAAATTGAAAATGATTCTCAAAAGCTGACTGTGGGCTTGGTACATAGACCAATTAGCATACATATACGTGTGGCGGTGGAACGCGGCTCTGCATATATTCGACTTCCGATACCTTTTAAAGGGGCTTGTTCTCCGGTCTCTAGTCTTTCATGTACAAGGATCTAAATACCTTAGACTTAGAGGGTCTTGACCATTTCCCTTTTTTGAAAATATCTTAGGTTCCAAATGAGTATTTAGCAAACTGGATTAGATCAGGTATTTACAATGGTAGATCCTTAAGGTATGGTGTTTCGCCTGGCTGCCGAGCAACCACCCCAAGCCAAATCAAACTGAACTGGTTGTCCTAGTCACATGTTTTGGCTACTTATTCATGTTAACCTTTAAATAACAGATGGGTTGCATTGATAGTATGATTGTTGGGTGTATAAACGACTCTTTATTCAAGTATGATCAGGTTAAAGAAAGGGCGGCCAGAGTTAGGTGAAAAGTATGTATTCATCGGTCCGGATTAGGTAAAATGTGGCCAGGATATGGTGAAATCCTATATTTGTTTTCAAACTCATATAACACATGATCAGAGTAACTTCATTTTCTTAGTGAGAAAAAAATGAATTAGTTATCTTGAATAATGAGTTATTGAGAACTGTTTGAAGAAAAAAAGTGACCAGAATTTGGTTAACTTACCCTATATTCCGAAAGAAACTGGAATGTTCCTACAAACGTGAACTAATTTATTTAGTGACAAAAGGTGATGAGATCCCAAGACAAACTATCCCGACTATACCATAAGTGTTGGGATGTCTTGACAAACAGATTCCAACAGCAAAGCGCTGATTTCCATAGAAATTCAGGAAGGCATATTTTCGTAGGGCTAGGATGAGTATATTATAATAGTTTAAGGCTGAAGGAATCTTTTCAATTTCTTAACTCGTAAGTCAACAATAGATGTGTCATTACCATTATAATAACCATCATGACTTACAACCAGATTAAAATAGAACCAGTACCTATAGTACAAGTAAATTTGATAATCAGTTTTTGTTATTACATTTATTCTCAGGGAAGTCGTCCATTTAACAAGGAGCAATCCCATACTGAAATTTATAGTGAATTGTACTCTTGAATATTAAATCGTTATTTAGTATAAAATATATACTTCCATAAATGTTTACACAAATTAATCTGTACATAACTGAACCTAAACACACACACACACACACGAGCGCGCGCACGCACGCACGCACAGAGAGAGAGAGAGAGAGAGAGAGAGAGGAATCGGCTGCCTGTAGGCTACGTACAGAAACCGCAAGCACATTCAAAAAGTACTATCTGATACCACGTTTTGGAGCAAACAACACGTACGTGTGATTCAATGATAAGTTAATACATATATGCAAGATAATTACTTTGATATCACAATTTAAATTGAGCAGTAATTTGCTGTGGTTCAAAAGAAACCTATACATCAGAACATTTCCACAATACAGATACTAACCGCAGCTTCATTCTAGGTTGGAACAGCTAAACAAATTCTACCTATAACAATGGTACGGACATAGGTCCGACCCAAGTAGTAATCTGACTAAGGTGAAAAATAAAGTCGTTTATAGGCTCCCGCCCCGTCAACCAACATAACAGTTTCACTTGCAACGTGGCTTGAAGCTGACACCGGACTGTACTATAAACATAGATTTGGTTACAGTTTATTTTTCCTTGTATATCATCCCAATCCTTCTAAACAAAATGGGTTGTTATATCTAATACTTAGACAAGCTATTCATTATCCTATATGATGTTATAACAGTGGTTGGGGTGCGGTAGAGATTGCACAAATATTTATGTACATTTAACCGCATTGTTATAAATGTATACAACAGTTGATCTCATAATGTTTTGTGGTGACTTTAATTCAAGAATTGATGATTTTAATGATTGTATTGATGATGTTGATGAAAATAATAAAACCGTTCAATTTTAGATAAACAATGCAACAAACATCGCAAAGAATTATTGGATTTTTTGAAAGATACGAATGCATATGTGTTAAATGATAGATTTGAAGATCATCTAAATAATCTCACTTGTATTTCGCCACGAGGAAAATTAATTGTAGATTATTGTATAGTTCCACGTGAACAACTGAAATACTGTAAATCAGTTAATGTTCATACATGTACAAATATTGTGGACAGGTTTAAACTACATGGTTTACTTTCTATGAAATGTAGGATGCCTGATCATTCAATTATTGTTACTGAGATAAATGTTGGGGAAACCAATGATTATGTTTCTGAAGATGTTTGTCCAAATAGGGAACAAGCAAATACATCTGGTAAAAAGTACCATTTTGATAACATGCCAGTTAATTTTATGAAATCTGATGCATGGAATGAATCCATAGGTAAAATAGTTGATAGGAGATTAATTAAAACCACACCACAACGAGAAATTGATGGAATATATGAATATTATTGTAATACTTTGTATTCTGAAATGGATCAGTATCTGAAAATTCTAAACAAAGGTCAGCAAAACAAAAAAAAACATGGAAATTAAGTAAGCCTTATTGGAACCATCATTTGGCTGAATTATGGAAAAATAAAAATAAAAGAACATGAATATACTAAATCCAAAAAGAATCTAATAAATAGAAACATATCGTTTGGGGAATTTAAAGTAGCTCGACAGGAATTTGATAAAACATTATCAAAATATGAACGTAAATATTACCAGGATAAGGCAATAAATATTGATGAACAAAATCGATTTAGACAAAACAATTGTTGAATACTGTGAGTTCTTAGATCTTCTCGTAGATGAACAAAACCGATTTAGACAAAAAAGATCCCGCGAGGACCATATATTCGCAATAACAAGTATAATAAATAAGCAATTGAATGCAAAATAAAATGTATATGTTGCATTTATTGATGTGGGTAAACCTTTGATAGGATTAATAGGAATTTATTAATGTTCAGGTTTAATCATATGCTGTCTGACTGGTTGTTTGTTAAAAATGGGGTCCCTCAGGGGGATAATTTATAATCCACTCTGTTTTCATTGTTTATAAATAAATTGACTAAGGAAATCAAAGTACTGAATTTGGGGATTAAAATAGGCAATCGGCTCATCAGTATACTGCAATACTCAGATGACATGGTCTTGCTGGCACCTAGAGATATAGATTTACAGGGATTACTTGATAAAATGTCAAATTGGTGTATGAAATGGAGACTCAATGTTAAAAAGTCAAAGTCTCAAGTTGTTCATTTTAGGGGATCTAGAATTATCCAATCAAATTTTAAGTTTAAATATGGTAATAGTGTTTTAGATACAGTCTCTGATTATAAATATCTTAGAGTCATTTTAGATGAAAATTTAACATTGAACAAATGCTCTAAAACTCTCTCAGAACCCGCGCGTAGAGTCCTCGGAGCGATTTGATCAAAATTCAAATTGATGAAAAACGTTAGTCAATACTTATTCTAAATTATACGAAAGAGGAATCATTCCGATATTGGACTATGATAGTGGAATATGGGGATATAGTGGAAATAACCATTCAGAAACAATACAGAATAAAGCCATTAGATACTATTTAGGGGTACATAATTTTACACCCATACAAGCTCTCCATGGAGAGATGGGATGGTTAGATTGTAAACATAGAAAACAATTAAACGTGTTAAGATCATGGAACCGCTTAATTAAGATGAATCCAGAACGCTTGGCCAAGCTTATGTTTTTGAACATACACATAGAACAAATTGGACAAATGAAATTTAAAATATTTTTTACAAAATTGATCTCCGCGATGTATATCAACAGCAAGGGCTATATGATTTGGAAGGATGTTAAGTAAAATTAATGCTCCAAAAAAATGGAAAAATACATAAACCTAAACTGAGACAATATGTGCATTTTAAATCAAATTATGAAATGGAACCTTGAAATGTGGTATACTTCAACTGAATGTAGAACTTGGCCGCTTTAATCAAACCAGATCGGAAGATAGATTATGTAAAATTTGTGAGGAAGATTTTGTTGAGGATGAAATTCATTTTGTGTGTATATGCTCAAAATATCGAACAAAAAAGAGAAAACTTCTACCTGAAACTTTCAAATAAATATCAAAATTTCAAAATGTTAAACACATTTGATAAATTTATGTATATTATGAAGAACGCCAATCATCATTTTGCCAATTTCGTAAATGTTATATGGAGCAAGAGATGCTCTCTTTTATATAAATGAAATACAGGTAGCAGTTGTTCTCAAGCTCAGATATATGTAACTGACCAATAAGCTTGTAAGGCTGTGTATATGTTATTACTTGTTTTGTTACAATGATGATCTTTGTATGCACTTGTCAGTATAATAAAATATATTTGACTTGACTTGACTTGAACAACTGATGATTTAAATTTCCATGTGGATAATAAATCTAGTACTGAAGCTCGTCGGTTTTGTAGTATATTGTTTATAAAGGTTTTTTTAAGGATAAATAAAGTTAGAACAAAGAATAAATAAAAAAACACCAGGAGTTTATTTCTCCATTATGTATTAATATTCTTTATGCCTAGCCCTTATATATTAAGGATGTTTTCGGTTTATCCTTTTTATCATAAGTAATTGGATGAACAGCAACATGCTGAAATTGAATAAGGACAAGACATAAAATTTTAAATAAATCCAGATATGCCAATTCAGGAAAATTCACTTATAAGAGACATTTTTGATGTTTTTGACATTGAAACAAAATTAATTTCATAGAATAATATTCTTACCAATGTTATAGGGCGCTCTATAAATTTGGTATAATATTATTTTTAAACATTATATATTTATATCCTTTAAATATCGGGAAATATGTTAGGTATTAGCGAATTAAAAAAAACAAAACTATACGCACCTGAATACATAGTGTATTCATGTGAGATAGGCCGGAAGAAAAGGTTTTACCTTCAACTTGAAGGTACCGAGTGTCTTACACTTTCTGATAGTTAGTAAAAGATTGATCCGTAAGATGGCTGCAGCCTTATTAAAAGTGTTTCGGTATACTTAACAATGATGCTGACTTAGACATAGCAGTCATTGTTGGCCTATATATATATATATATATATATATATATATATATATATATATATATATATATATATATATATATATATATAACTCCTCCCATTACTGAAGTACAGTCTCATGAAGTGCATTCTACACATACACCGGGATCTTTTACTGCAACATGTTTATAACTGGGAGGCAATGGAGGGAGTTCAAGATTGGTGTTATATGTTCTCGTTTCCGAGTACGGGTTAGTACTCTGGCAGTTGGATTATGTATTCTTTGTAAACGTTTCATCAGTTTTCTTGGCAGGCTATAATTGAGAGCATTGCAATCCACTCGGGATGTTATGAGGGCATGTGCCAGTATTTTGCAAGCATCCCTTGTAATATACGAGGTCCTTGTACTGATCCTTGGGGCACTCCAATTGTCAAGCATTTGCCTTTTGAAGTACGCATACGCAACAGACTAAGATCCTGCTGAGGGAACATCTCATCACCCCAAAGGGTTTTCGAGACGTCTTTGAGGGATTATATGATCAATGACATAAAAACCGCAGACAAGTTAAGTAAGACTAGTATTGTCATACACTTGCTAGATAATACTTCAGCAATGTCATGGTGAATCTCAGGAGAGTGGCCTTTATGTCGTAAGAGGACTGAAGATTATCATGTAACCTGTGAGTACTCAAATGAGTCTCTAAACGCTTAGTAATCACTTAATTAAATACATTAGACAAAACAGGCAAGTCGGTAGTTTTTCAACATCTATTTATTTAGCTTTGTTGTCTTTAAATGTGGTCTAATATTGCTCTATTTGAAACAAAATTGGAACCTTGGATCCTATCAATTATAATCAATTATTTTTATGATTACAATAATCAAGCCGCTTGTTTAGCGTATCAATTTCAAACGACTTTGATGGAGTCTTCAGGATGATGCCACCGGGAAGAAATATATAGTAGAATTGAGATTAATATAGAAAAACGTATTTACAAAACGTGCAACAACATTATACTCGTTTGAATTTATTTTAAAGTTATAAAACAACTATTGCTATCTGAATAATTAACTTTGAATAGTTATTGCAGCATCGATATTTACCTCACAAATGGGAATGTATTAATAACTCCGCTGTTTCCTACAATCTGGATGGATCTGTTAAATATTTGCGTGTACTTTATAAAGATGGTATCTTCGTAATCCATTCTCTCCCCAAAGGTTACTGAGCCAAATATATTAGCCACCGATTTCTGTATAAACGGTTGAGGATTTAAAGGTTTGTCTGCACTCCTGGATGAATAATGTAATCTCCTCAAGTTTTGAACGCCCAAAACCAAAGTCTCGCCAGATATGGAGAGCATATCATTGTTTACAATGTAATCGATTACGATACATTGTATCTGGAAATGGTGATTACGATTACTTGAGATCATATAATCGATTACAATCGATTACCGATTACGATTACCTCATGCCTGGTGGGTAGTGGATCCAGTTCATGCGATTTTGATGGAGACTTCAGGATTATATTAAGTAGCCAGTATTAATTTGTCAGGAGTGGACTTTCATATTTGTCACTCATGGAAGATTTATGATTATTAGTGATATACCTAATTGTTCTAATCTTCTTCATAAAGAAGCCACATCTGAGGTATGGCTGTCAGTCCATCTGGGTAAGTTGACCATCGTTAAACTCATTAAATTCAGATATCCTATAGCCATTCTGTCTATCAGGCGGTGGTAGATATATCACACACAGCCTCACTTGGATGTTACCAGCATTTACAGAGCACCATACGTATTCAGAATAGGTAAATATATAACGTCCTTTAATAAATGAACCACCTTCCCACCTAATCCTTCTTTGAACAGAACCACCACATCATCAAGGCGCTTATCTGATCGTGCCATTTGCAGAATATCATAACCAAGAGGCAATAGCTCAGGCAACACTTGGGTGTCGTTAGAAGTACTGAGCCAATTTTCAGTCATAGTCATAATAAGGACGTTATGATAAATCACCAAATCAGTTATTGACAATGTTCAGCTGACTTAAGATATTAGTGAGTTTAAGGCGCCAAAGCGACCTGACCTATTTACGGATGTCAGCGATTTCCCAGAAGAAAAGTCGGATCAGTCCGCGCGTTCTCGTTCACTGTTGATATCGGTTTCAAAGCTTTTCGAGCTTCATGTAAATATTTAGTTTCATGTAAATATTTATCTGACCCCATATAACATCTCTTTTAGATCACAGCAATGGACAGAGGATGATATCTACCTTTTAAGTCATATAGGGTTTTGTTAAAATCCATAAATATTTCTATCTGAACCTAAACGTGACCGAGATATCAGTAGCCCTGAATCGGATCACGTTCATTAGCAGAATCCTAAACTGTCTACTCTCCCTCACTGGTTTGATGACATTCATATTTCTGTGCCATACGCCATTTCTACGGTTGTATTTCCTTTTTTCAAACCGCCTTGTCACAATGACGATGATAGTGGAAATGCCAGTTGTGTTACAGGATGTTTCAGGGTCTGGTTTCTGGAGGAAGAGGTGCAATTAGTTAGTTCAATAATAAAATGTGGCTTCCTGTGATGAGGTTTGTCACCATTGACCTACTTCTTTCTGTAGTTCTTTCTCACTACATATGGTATTATTTTTTTACATCCTTTTTTGTATTAAGATAATGAAATGGGCTGACAGATTTTCATGGGTTTGATGCCTTGCTTTTTATTTAATTAATTTCACAATACCAATTTTCACCATTAATATTTATAAATATTAACTACCATCACAGCTGGCCCTGTCTCCTGTATAGGTCTCCTATCTGTTAATACCTTCCTCTTTGATTTCAGTGGATGCATTCGGTGGATTTGGTACATCAAAAATAGTTGGAATAGCATTCTAGATAAGTTGTCTGGTTCATGAATTCCGTTTCAGTGAAATGCATATCATACATTCTACAATTAGTAATCAAGTAATTTAAATCTTTCCTCATCATATATCTTCCCAACAACAATTAATAACCCATCTTTTACTTTTGTCAAGAGAAAAAAAGTAAACAAAGTGAATGCTTCTACCACTAATTGAGGTATTTAATAATTAATTTCATAACTTTTAATTTATAATTAGACGTCCATATATATCAATAAGTACCAATTGCTTACGTTTAAAAATAAACATGGATGCAGATGATCATGTAAATACTCAGCTACTTATAATTATTGTAATTAGGAAAAATTATCTGATTATAGTAATGTAATTTTAGAAGTCCAATTATATTATTAACAATAATAAAGTAAAATATACTTCCCGCCCATAGCATCTTCAGTGGCTCCAGTACATGTAACTGTAAGCTTATGCATATCTTACATACCCACTTTATGATTAATAGGTTGATATTGTTCATAACATTTAATCAGATTTTGTCTGAAACAAATATAGATCTAGATAGATCCTGCTTGGGCCTAGACTACTGCTTGGGCCATGTCAAGTAGGGGCGTGTCTACTTCAAATTGTTATGCTTATTTTTTAAATATCCTTTATTTAAAAAAAACCAGATCATATCAAATTTTTACACTAGCTTTCATTTCCTTTCGGGGATGTCTTTATTTGTGCATACTTTTTCTGTTACTGCAACCGAAAGCGGCGCAGAATGAACCAGTGCCATTAGGCGCCATGTTAACGAAGGGAGCTGTACGTGACAATCTACCCCCGGTCGTTAGGGCGCTTGCGCTCCATGAATTCAAAATGGCGTCCTATGTTCAAACGCGAAGTAACACGTCTTGTTATAACTAGTCTTCGAGTTTACCACTGGTATTGCTACACAACTGTAGAAATGTTTAACTTTTAAAACTTTCGGAATTCAGCAGTTTTTAGACAAGATGTTCCATATCAATGTCTTCATCGTTAGGGTGATGTACAATCCAAAAGTAAAGTTTTTCACTATGTCGATTAACACAAATGGTTGTTGTCCAGTATTTAATTGGTCTTGAGTCAATTATTGACCTCGTTTTATTCTTGTGTGTAACAAAGATTGCCAGAATTATTTGGTCTCTAGTCAATCAGTTAGCACTAACAATAACTGGAAAGTTGTCATCGGTGTATTAATGTCGTATTAACACCCTATTACTCAACAGGTACGTACACGAAGAATTTACGTAGATAATATATCATATAATTTGGTTACGAATCTCGGCGTGTTTGCTTACGTTGATATTACGCCTGAATAATGCCGTGTTAATGTGTTTATCATTGGTGATGTGAACACGTACATATGACGTATACACTTCGTGTGTATTTAGCAACGTATCGTTATGATGATCATCACGGTCGTACTATTACTAAATATTATCCATGATGCATCGAAGAAAATGTAATGCCATTTCTCACGGATTCCGAATTGGCCATTATTCATGGTTGTATTTGTAATAATTTGTAACTCATCACAAACCCGTAATAATCACTATTTCTGTCGTTCTGGTGTCACCATATATATTTCCAGAACCATTGGGACGTCGCACCTTGGCACTATACATTATGTGCTCGAACAAGTTGATTTCTTTCCAAAGCTTGAATTTTGATGTAATGTCATATGGTAGGCCTTATAATTACTGTGACGGGATAATGGCCTATGAGATGTTCCAGGTATTGTAGGGCACACTCTGGCACTGACTCCTTCATTAAATATAATTAACCGTGTTAAGCAATGTTCGGGTTTAAATAATTGCTTTCGTGTGTGTGTGTGTGTGTGCGCGTGTGTGCGTTCGTGCGTGCATGCGTGTGTGTGTGTTATTAGCTTTATGATAATAATCTATCCACAAGCTTGACAATGCTGCATAAATAGGTAGCCAGTTGAGTGATAAACAAGCACTAATAACATTTCGTCTGTTCAACCTATTCTATTTGTTGGGCCCACACCCACTTAGATGCCAATAAATTGGGGTATTAAAAAAGGAAAGAATTTAGCAGAGGTAGTAGGTAAAATAGACGATGGCAAAACGTTGAAAAGATGGTGAGACCTGACTAGCATTTACACAAATAATGTCTGTGTGACTTCTGGATATATATATATATATATATATGTATGTATGTATGTATATATAACCTGAGCGATACTGAAGTAGATACATCAGAACATTTCTCAAAATTAAATTTATTTACTTAGAATACATTCAAAATTCATATTAAAATCCACTAATTCAATGAATTTAATAGTTGTATGTTATTATTATTATTATTATAAATTACAAAAATCTAAGTCTGAAGGTCTGGTTTTGTGCTGTTCTCATTATGTGCGATTGTTTATTTCTGAATTAGAGAATACAAAAAAGGTTTCTTAAAATTACTGTCAACAAAATATCTGTATAGATTGGGTCGAGTTGCCTGTAAGCTGTGCTTGACTTGTCTTGGGATGGGGATCGAGCAATCTCAGGATAGGTCAAGTTGTCTGGGACGAGTTATCACTCAGAACGAGTTGTCTAGCATTCGTATATAAAATATAGAATGCATGTTGTAATTACGATATAATCTTTACTATATAAAAACTTAGCCCCGAACGAACTGTCTGAACGATATTAAAATAAAGACTATTCCGAATGTCAAAGTTTGGGTCCAGATATGGCTTGGTTTTTAGACGCTTTATGTTAAATGAACAGAGAGAGAGAGAGAGAGAGAGAGAGAGAGAGAGAGAGAGAGAGAGAGAGAGAGAGAGAGAGAGAGAGAGAGAGAGAGAGAGAGAGAGAGAGAGAGAGAGAGAGAGAGAGAGAGAGAGAGAGAGAGGAGAAGAGAACAAACCAATTACACTAATATATACTGGCTAAATCTTCATTACACAATCTAATCAACTGGTTGATACGGAAATTAATTAAAACAAATATTGGGGTCGTCGTCATCTAATATACGAATGGAACTGTTTTCACGTATAATTGTGTAGGAGATATCATAATCGTAACTATTGACTAGCGGCAATTGCTTTATCCAGATGAAAAATATACGAGAGAAGTTTGTGATCAGCTAAGAGTTAAAAATGTCTTCTATGGAGGTAATGATTAAGTGTTGTACACCCCATATCGATATCAAAGCCTCCTTATCAATCTGAGAATACATATTTTCTGCCTTGATCAAAGTTCTTGATGCAAAGGAGATTGGTCTCTCAGACTTGTTCTTTAAATATTAGACTTAAAAGCCCCAATTCCATATGGGCTGGTATCACATGCTACAGGTACAGGTAAGGCAGGATCATAGTGTGCTAACACATTTAGAGACTTTACAAGGCGCTTACACTTTATTAAGGCTTTCTCACATTTTGGTTTCCAATTCCACTCTTTTTCCTTTTCTAGTAGATGATACAAAGGATCCAACACTCTTGCCAGGTTAGATAGAACTTATGGTAGTAAATGTATCCCTTTGAAGGAACATAAAGATATTACATTATGTGGGAGGGGACCATTCTTCACAGCTTCGACTTTATCAGGACATTTTTTAATTCCTTAATTGTCTCTGACATATCCTAGATATACTCTACAGATTTCTTAAACAAATTATGCTTCTGACGGTTGACTCGTAATCCAAATTTACAAAGTCTTGCTAAAAACTTATTTCCACTGTATCCTTAGCAGCCGTCTCCTTGGCAACTGCCAGTGCTACAACATTTTTGAAGGTTACATCATTATCAACATCTAACAGATTTTCATGTGTTTGTCCATTATATAGACTACAAACAAATCTATCTCGGAGAACCTCTGCCAGAAAGGCTCCAAATTTAATTTGAATTATTAGTTTTTTTAGGTGGTTAGCTATCAAAAGCGCTAGACAATCCTGATACATGCAAAATATTTACATAAATTTAAATATTATAATTATCCAAACAGGTAAATGTTTTAAACTTTTTTGAAGACTCGAGTTGATTGGATGTTTTTGATATCGGTCGGTAATCCAATCATAGTTCTCACACGATCTTCCATTAGGATATTTCACATGATGATTATACAGTGGAGATATTCAGGGGACCTTTCAGTGTGACTGCCAGTCCACCTCCTCTTCTGTTTTTTAGCCTATTTTGAGTAACTAAAACATACCCATCATTGTTCAGTATACTACATATACATCAAGCGTCATCTCTATTTCTAAGCCATGTTTCACAAATTACCGCGAGGTCTATCTTTTGTTCGTCTACTATATGATATGCTCTTTGTTTTTGATCGATTGTGCGTTGATCGTACATATTTTAATATGTTGATTAATACATACCTTCGCATTCAGGTAGGATCCAGTTACATACATTCTTCCACGTCTGTGGAAAATCTAGGGATTATATTGGATAATACTCTAGCAATGAAGAAGCAGGTGAATTATATATGTAAGTCCTGTTATTAGCAAATGAGAAATATAAGGCTTATTCCTAAGTAAATGATGAGACATTGGAGACTTTAGTCCAAACCCTTATAATTTATCGACTGAACTATGGTAATGCATTGTTATATAAAACCACTGACAAACCGTCTACAGCAAGTGCACAACCGTGCTGCACGTCTGGTGAAATTTAGTCGCAAACGGAAACATATAACACCCGGTTTGATCCAGCTGCACTGGCTTCCTGTACGTTTCAGATCACTGTACAAGACCCCGTTTCACACATTTAAAGTATTGAGTGAAACAACATCACTTCATCTAAGCGATCTGATCCAAAAGTATATAGCAGTAAGACTGCTGAGAACTGAGTCTTATTCACTTCTGACGGTCTCAAAAAGTCACACAGCAATGTACTGAAAGAAATCATTTCTATCATCACCTCTCAAATTTCGGAATAGGTTGCCTAATTGTATTAAATTTAAAGCTAGTAAACACATATTTTGTAAGGTTTTTAAAACCCGTCTATTCAAATTAGGCTATTTATATTTATAAACCAGTGTATTTAAGAATAACATCTATTTGTGCTATATGAACCAGAATATGTTTCAATAATGTTTTCAATGTAAGACGCATTAAAGCATATTAAATTGATTATGGCACTATTATGGCATCATCAAGTAATGAGCTAAGAGATTTGAAAAATTACATCAGCCTTACAGTTATAATACAATCATCCTATCCCAAATGTATCTCTAAATGCCTTATAATGGCAACAAAGGTGCCTGCAAAGTAAATAACGGTATGCTATGGAAATTCAGAGCTTTATTAATAATAATAATAAAAATAATAATGATAATAATAATAATTACAAAACTTCTATAGCGCTAATATCCTCGAAACGAATAGAGCTCAGTGTAACACCTAGAACTGGGGTTGGGCAAACTCATAGTCCGGGTACGATTCAAGTTCATCAACAATGATCAGATGGAAAGGAAACTTAGGAAGGATAAGCGAGTCTGAAAAGGCGAGTTTTCAAATGGTGACGCAAATTAACAATGCTGTTTGATGACTTAACATGGTCAGAGAGTGAATTCCAAAGAGTGGGGACAGCAACTGAAAAAGCACGAGTCCCAGTATGAGTTTTAACCCTGGGAACAGACAACAAGTGAAAACCAGACGAACGGAGTTTTTTGGGCTTGAGTGCTATAGAAAGCATGGAAAATAGATATGAAGATTTTCCAGAAGAAGGAGTTTGATAGGCAATAGTGTAGAGTTTGTAAATGATGCGCGATTGAACAGGCGGCCAGTGAATAGATTTCCGAAGTGGGAAACCGAGGAAAACCTTATTGCACAGTTTACCTCGCTACACACACACACACACACACACACACAAATACACAAAACATATACACACACCAAACACACACATACACACACACACATATTCTGAAAACCAAATAACAAATGTTCATGGTAAATAATTCGACCAACTGTTCATGCACCCTAATTTATTAATACATCATTTATCGTCATTTATAGCAGCAAAAATTTAAAATTACCAAATGACAAGTCAACGTTAAATGAATTAGCAGGAAAATAACTTCTAGTCGGCAAATTAGACGAAATTAGTATGTTAGTGAACAATATATAGATCCATATTGTTTTCATTAACCATTCGATGGGGTACATCGCAGCTTCCCTTCAGTAACAGAAGCCAACAACAAACTTTCAATACACTTATATATTAGCATACATAAGCCTAGATTACTGGAGTTTTAAGTAGTGTGTATATTATAAAATGATAAAGAAATATGTGAAGTGTTTTTATTTAGTATTCCTCTTTTCGACAAGCACGTGGAAAGGTTCTGGAGCGTTGGTAATCCCCAGCAGACCTTTCGTGTTTGGAGCAGGGTAGCCAGGTGCAGGTTTGAATTTGAAGTGCTGCATCATCGATATGAAGTATAGGAAGAGTTCCGTTCTGGCCAGACCTTCTCCAAGACACAGTCTCTTGCCTAAAATGCGTCGTAAACCAAATCAGTTTAAGTGTTTTCCATAATTAGTTTAAACTAATAGTTATAAATGAGCAAAATTATACTTGCCTAGAGAAAACGGGATCAGCTCTTTCTTGTCAATCTTGCCTTCGCTGTCCAAAAACCGTCCTGGTTTGAATTTCTCGGGTTCTGGCCATAGTTTAGGATTCATGTGTACACTGTACATATTTGGTATAATCATGGTTCCCTTTGGAATGAAATAATCTCTGAAATAGACATCTTTTGTGACAGCATGTGGAACACCTAGAGGTACAATGTCACCGAGACGCTGAGTTTCAAGAATGGTTGCTTCGGTAAACGGAAGTTGGAGCCGATGATGCATACTTGGTAGGGCTTCATTCCCAATAACGTCATCAATTTCTGCTTGAACACGAGCTTGCGTATCTGGATTTGAGGACATGTATATTATGGCCCATGCTAGTGTGGTTGATGTGGTCTCCGTCCCCGCACCAAATAGATCATTACAGAGACCAACTAGCTGTCTCTCTGAATAATAAAGAAAGATGTGTTCAAATATATTTGATACCAGTTCAAACTTAAACTTTGACATATATAAACAAGTACAGTAGAAAATAATTGATTCAATCTATAATTCTATAATATGCCTTTAACAGTGAAGACTATTAATTTTACTGTCATATTAATCAATTTATGATAACTCTGTTAATAGAAGAGTACCAGTGAATGATGAATCTTCAACATTCTTTTCTTCTTCTATCTTTTTCAAATAAACAGATATAAAATCATCATCCTGTTTTCCTTCCTTGGCCGCCTTCTTGTGTTCATCAATGATACGTTGATATTCCGAAGTCAGATAATCAAAGTCACGTTGTAGTTGTTTGATGTGAAACATATCCCCGGGAAGAAATCTATAGTTGAATTTAGATACAAATAAATAACATACAAATCGTGCAACAACATAACACACGTTGGAATTATTCTGCCATCTACTTGACAATTGTTTGTGCGTGTATGTATGTATGTATGTATGTATATATGTGTGCGTGTGTGTGTGTTTGTATGTGTGTGATTATTGTTTAGTAGTATTACTAATGCCAAAATGTACCTCACAAATGGAAATGTATTAACAACGCCACTGTTTCCTATAACCTGGATGGACCTATTAAATATTTTCATGTACTTCATGAAGATAGGATCTTCGTAATCCATTCTCTTCCCAAATGTCACTGAGGCTATTACATTAGCCACGGATTTCTGTATAATTGGTTGAGGATATAAAGGTTTGTCTGTATTCTTTTCCATCTCCTGGATGAAGAATGTAATCTCCTCTAGAATTCTTTCCTCA